>WBZZ01001174.1:122500-196449 GCA_019918135.1 Paulinella micropora | reverse complement strand
GTCTCATCAGATAGAAAACATTTTTCACCCATGCGATGGTTGCTATCGCATCGCCTTCCTTCCATCGCTCATGGACAATCTCAACGTTGCCCGCGTTTGGGTCAGTGTCCGTCCCCTCCTCCTCCTGGTGGACGTCCTTTGATCTCATCGACCTCATCGCCTTCCTCGGTTGGTCGTTGATAAGATCATTCCGCGCTCTCCTTAGCTGCGCCTCTGTGATCTTCTCCTTCTTTCCGCTATGCTCTCGCGGAGACTTGGACTGAGTCCCCACCGCGCTTATGCGGTCAGTCTTCTCCTTGCTGTCCACCTCACTCTCCTCCTTCTCAGCTATCGGTGCCCGATAAGCATCGTCTTGGTCTATGCCAGCCTCCTTGTGGATGGGCGGCACCTCTTTGAAATCATCCTTCATCCGTTTTAACGCCTCCTCAACGGATTCATCTTCCAGTAAGAAGGGATCATACTTAATCAGCCTTCTTACATTCACAATTTGCACCTTCCCTCTACCCCTGATCTTGTAATTCAGAGGTCCCGTCTGTTCCATAATCTGATAAGGTCCTTTCCAGTGAGTGAACAGCTTAGAGCTGACTCCCTTCGGGACTTGAGGATGGTACAATAGTACAATATCCCCGACCTGGAACTTGATCTGATCCAAGTGCGCTTGTCGCACCCCTTCAGCATCAGTCTTTCGGCGCTCCGCCTCTCTATGCGCCCTGACTATTTGTTCCGCCTCCATCTTCACTCTAAGTCTCATCCCAAACAACTCATCCGCATCCGCCCAAGTGTCTTTTGGGTGAAGGAGCGAAGTCGGGATATCAGGCTCACGCCCATATACTAACTGATATGGCGAGATTGAGCTCTTCGAGCCTCCTAACGCCGTAGAGGGTAGACAGTTCATTGCAAACGCAAATGATGGTGCTGCCTCGACCCATGCTCTTTGATTCTCCTTCTTCGTGCAATACATCTTTAGCGAGGCTTTGAGGGGTCTGTGTACCCGCTCGATTTTCCCATTTGCTCGCGGGTTATAGGCAGTAACATATTGCCATTTCATCCCGTAATACTTAGATAGTTTGTCGATGACCTCGTTATTAAAGTCCGAGCCTCGATCAGAACATATCTTTCTTGGTACTCCGATCTGTGAGATGATCCTATCGATCAGCGCCTCGGCCGTCGTCTTGCCGGTAACGTCTTTGACAGGGATGATCCACACACAGTTGGTGGCTCTGTCAATAGCCGTAAGGAGGTATTTGTAACCATCCTTCGATTCTGGGAAAGGTCCCACATGATCAATGTGTATAAACTCAAACATCCCCGCATGAAGAGGAAATTCGCCAATCAGGCCGAAATTTGCCTTCAGTGGTGTTTTGTTTATCTTGCACGGGATGCATGCATCCACCGCCTGATCTATCTCCTCCTTCATCTTCTTCCACCAGAATCGCCTCGCTACGAACATATGAGTTCGTTGTCGACCCGGATGCGCCAAAAGTGGGCAATTGTGGGCTGCGACAAATATAAATCGTCTCAGACTCTCCGGTACCCAAAGGGTCCATTTGTCCGGCTGTGACGCATAGCGACCGTGAAGGCCCTTGTACCACAGTAGACCATCTCTCCATCCCATCTCCTTCATCTGATCTTTGATCGCTTTCGTCATCCGTAGCTCATCCGGGTTCTGATATAACTGTATCAGTTCTTTAAACTCCAGGATCTTGAGCCTGTTGTTGCCTCCATGCGGTAGGCGAGGCTATATGGATAGTACCATCTTCTAGCCGTACCCCGATTCTTTCCGGGTCATCGTCTAGGTCACTTCTCCGCTCTTGAGGAGGCTCCGCATAAACTTCCTGCGTCTCCTCTTCCTCTCTTATGTTCGCCTTCGCATTCTCATATACCTCATAGGACCACTCAGCGTCCTCCTGGGTATGTAGCTCACAACATATCCCGTGATCCGGGCCTTGTGGACTGTACCGTAGACCTGTGCGGTCATATCGGACTCCACTCGCCATCTCCATCGCCTCAATGTGGCTGACCTCATACACCTTGTCAGTGGACAAGTCTTCCATATCCACCGTGGACACCAACGCCGATACTTCTGAGTTAAACTCTAGCCTAGAGAGGCTATCAGCGACCACATTTCGCTTTCCCGGTAGATGGACCATGGTAAAATCGAAACAAGACAAGAACGCTTGCCACCGCGCCAGCCGTCCCGTCTGTTCATGATTCATCAACCATAACAGGTTATGATGATCAGTTCTGACAGTAAATTGAGGTCCTCCCCACAAATACTCTCTGAGCCTCTTGAGGGCCCATACTACCGCCAACGCCTCTCTTTGCATTGTGCAATAGTTTCTCTCCGCCGCACACAACTTCCTACTAATAAACATGATTGGGCGTAATTTCTTCTCCTCATCCTCTTGTTGTAATACAGCCCCAATCGCAAACGTAGATGCGTCTGTATCGACTACGAATTGTTTCGTAAAGTCGGGCATCGTTAACACCAGTCTCCGTCTTTCGGGTCTTTGTAAATGAGATCTTTGAGCGCATGAAACGCTTGCAAAGCCTCTTCGTCCCACTTCTCAAAGTCTCCAAAATCTATCATTTTCTCCACTTTAGCCCGTGTTGCACCCCAATCGGGTATAAACTGGCTATAGTATTGCGCCATCGCAAGGAATGAGTGCAATTCAGTGCGGTTCTTCGGTATCGGTCGATTCATAATCTCCTCCCTCTTCTCTTTGGATATCGAGACTCGATTATGGGAGATCTCGTACCTAAGTATGTCACACTCGTCTTGGCAAGTTGACACTTCTTTAGATTGCACTTCAGGCCAAAAGCTCCGATGCGCCTGAATATATCGGACAAATGATCGATATGCTCCTCCATTGTGTTAGAGTATACGATAATGTCATCGATATAGCAAAATGCATATTCTCCCGCCTTCTGTCCCCGCCTTCTCATAAAGCCACCGTCAGACAAATCATCGTACTGACTGCTCAACATCTTCTGCATCGCCTTCTGGAAAAGTCCTGGGGCTTGCTTGAGGCCCATCGGAAGCACTTTCCATTGATATATTTCCATACCCACCACAAACGCCGTCAGCCATCTGGACTTTTCCTCCAGTGGTATCTGCCAGAAGCCATTCTTAAGGTCAATGACCGAATAGAATTTTGCATTCCGCAGTACTCTCCTTCCTTCTTCTAATGTCGGGAGAGGATTTCTCTCTTCCTCCAGCACCTTGTTAACACGAGCATAGTTAACTGTCAGGCGCCATTCTCCTCCTGGCTTCGGCACTATTCTCGGTTGTGAGACTATTGAGGATGTTGATCTCTCAATAAAGTCCTCATTGAGCAGCTGTCTTGCTAGCTCCTCCGCTATCTTCGCCTCATGTATACTCAAATTCGCCCTTCGTGGTGCCGGTGACGGCTCCGCACCCGGTATTTTGTAAATAACCGCAGTGAAATCTTCAGGCTTGACACCACCTGCATGTGGAGGGTCAAAAATTTCCTTGTTTGCCTCTAATTTGGCTTTTAAAAGCTCCTTCTCCTTCTCCGTGCCTACTCCTTCTTCCAATATTTTCCGCGCCGCCTCTTGAAAATCTTCATCAGACATCTGCTTATGTTGCTTGAGGGGTTCTCTGTCCTCCTCCAAGCCTAAGTCCTCTTCCGAGACATCATCTAGGCCCGTCTTTTCATACGTGACCGTGTCCGGCTCATCATCTTTACCGAGCTCCACCAGCATGTCAATGAGTCTCGCGTATTGCAAAGGAGCTTTACGGGTGTAAAAACCATCAAAGCATGTGAATGCTTGCGGTATCAATTTCAACTTGTCGAGGTCTCTGAGCTTCCGCTTGTATGCACTGCTCTGCTCACGAGTTCCCATACGACAAGCCACCACTAGCTGTTGCTTGCGAGAGGGTACCGGTATAGGATGATCAATAAGCCGGTCCCTTATTTCCTGCGCCCATATCGCCTTCTCATTATATGGCAGGATAATAGTATACGGCTTATTATTTTCGAATAAAGTCCGTAAGCATTTCTTCACATCAGTTAGTGAACGCGGCCACGTGGGCTCGTCACCCCAGAAATCAGTAATAAAACTTTTAATAGTTTCTGGTGGAGTATCCGGGATTCGCCCCGTTCTCCTTGGTACAAACTCCTCCCTTTTTTCTTCTCCTACTTTCGCATGGAAACAGTATCCGTTAGTAATATGGACATCTGTTCCTACTCCTTCCGCGAATCTCGCCAACGACGGGCTTCTTTGTGCGACACATATAATCTCCTCCTTTCGCTTCTCGATTAAGTCATCAATAGACTTTTTGTCCCAATGGCATGTCGGAACTGTGACAGTGCACACTTGGGATTCCCAATTGTCGGTCCAGGACAGTTCATCCGGTCTTACGACATGGGAGTGAACGTACACCTCAAGTGCCTCATGTGCGATGGCCATCTTTTTGTGATCCGTCGCTAGACTCAGCTCATAAGCCTCATAAGAGTCAGTAGCGTTGAAGGGATCAATATCGTTCTCTTCTCCTCTTTTTACTCCATATATCACTCGCCGTGCGGCGCAATCAATCACAGCCCCCATCGTAGCCAATTGGTCATACGATAGTAATATTGACCCGTGGTAACCGGGGACGACATAGAGGTCCATACGGTATACTCGTGCGGATTTCAATTTAAAGGTCAGTGTGATGATTCCCGTGATATCCGTCCGGCTGCTCACTCCTTTGAGAGTGCCCGTTGACTTTTTCATATTTCCGTCCACCCAGTCCCGGTATCGATTAAAAAACTTCCTGCCGACAATATTAATATTCGCCATCGTATCATTACCAACTTTTAATATTGTCTTCAATGTTTCACAATAAAGTTCCGTATAACACAGAGCATCGGGCCTGTGTATATTGGCTGCGAGAACAAGAACTTTACGTTCCAAATTTTGGAGTCTTGTCTCTAAGTTTTTCAACTCCTCCTTCTTCTCCTCCTGCTTCACCTCATTAACATTTTTATTATTCTGCGGTACTGGTGCGTTTACTATTTGAGCGACATTGTCTTGTGGTACTTGAGTACACACATTGTCTTTTTGCTCGCCACCCGCCGCGACCGTAGACATTGAGTCTGTTCGTGGTTGTTTGCTTGGCCGAGGCGATACGTCTGCCATTGGCCTCCTCGCCTCCATCGCAAGTCTCGCCTTCCTATTTGCATCAGTTATCATTGGTAACCGTGCTGTATGAACGGGTATGAGACTACCTTGGGGCTGCAGTCTCTGTGTACCCACATCTTTGTTTTCACATAGAGGAAGCGTTGGCCCAGTCTGCACAACAGCATTAGAAAGCACTGTGACTTAGGGTTAAACTTCACAGTCTTCTCCTTCCTCTCTTCTTCCCCCTCCAGTCATTCCACCACCTCGAAACGATTACCTTGAGTAGTGTCCGGGTAGGATGACGTATCGGTCTCCGAGGCAGTGTTGTAGGCCTGAGCTCGACCGAAATTTGGGTTGGAGCTTGCCCACGAGCCTCCTCCTCCTCTGGGTGGGGGGGCTGGAGCTCGAACAGCTCTCCCTCCATAAGGGGTATATCCCCGACCTCCTCCTCTTCCTCTCTGAGGGGTTCCCTGCCACCTCGAGGCTCCTCTCCATGTTCCTCGTCCTCGTCCTCCTCCTCCCCTCCTCGTCCTCCTGCTCCTGCTCCTCCTTCTCGTCCTCTTTGAGAGGCCTTTAAGTTCTTTTGTCTCTCCCTTTCCTCCTTCTTCTCCTTCATCCTCTTCATGTAGGTAATGATTGCCTCTCGTAACTCCTCATCATCACACATATTGGCATACCAACCTTCGTTCACAGCGGCAATCTGAAGCATATTGAAAAGGCCCGGTTCCTTGCCTTCCGTCCTGCTCAGAAAATTTGCCCTTGCTGTTGGGTTCTGCCTATCATGATTGAAAGAGCAGCCTCTGTTCTCCATCTGTGCCTTACACTGCAAGCCCGCGAACCACCTCCAACATGCGGTCTTCAGGTCTGGCTCTCTCTGTCTCTTCCAACCGGCAACTCTGTTTGTGTACGTGGCTTGTGCGCCAACAGGTACACCGCCTGCCTGTGCCGTATGTGCCTCCGTGAGCGAGTCCATGTTTGAGCATGCACTCATCACTTCTTGAAACAGTGCTGACGGAGCAACGCTTTGAACCGTATTTTCGAACACGTGTGTCTCGAGGAAGTTCTTGGACTTCACTGAGCTAAACGTCGAGCATTGTTGTATGAGCTGAGTAAGCTTACTCGGGTTAACTGTGTGTAACGCCGAAAAGAAATAGAGGATGATCGACTTGCGGCCATAGAATAGCACATAGGAGGAAACTACCTCCGTAAGGGTCGCCGCCAAGCCAACAGCACTCCTCAAACTCATCGCCACTGTCTCAAAGATTTCAAATCCTATGAGAGTACCAGTGCAGAGATGCTGGTATCCATGAGATTGAAAATATGAAATGAGTGTGGCCACCGCCAGTTCACACTGAGCGTCTAGGCCTGTTGCATTGTTTCTCTTAATCTCCTCCTTCTTTCTCAAAAACTTGTACTGTGTCAGATCAAATCCCTCCGAGACTAGAGATTGGTCAAAAACAGTAACAAGTGCCTCGTATTCCTGCGTTTCGTCGCAAGGAAAAGCCTTCATGCAGGCATTGATCTCTTTGAGCTTGCTCAAAAGCGAAGCATCAGAGTCTTTGTCTGAGCTCGTCTTGGCATATAGCATGAGACTTGCCACTCCTCCTTTCTTCCCCTTGAAGGCATTTATGATGTTCTGTCTGTCCTTCTTCTCCGTGTTTGTGACCACCACCGTAGTTGATTCCGAGGGTGCAGGGGCTGGTGGGGCAGGAGCTGGTGGGGTCAAATATGTCGGAGGGTGTGTCTTTGCACCACTCACTTTTGCTTACATTCTTTCCAGTCTCATCGTCTTCTCGAACTCCTCATTCTCTTTCGCCTTCTTCTTCTCAGATATCACCAGCTTTTGAGCATGAGTGATAAAGGCCACCAATTCAGAAGCAGATCTGAGAAAATTATATTTCTCCACATATTGGTCAACACCTGCTTTGTTGGCGACCGGTGGTGCGTTACTAAGTGATTTAAGGACAGAGTGATCCTTGGTAGGAATCCATCTCTTCCATGCCTCCTTGTGCAGTAACGCACCCATCAACAGTCTGATCTTGGTCAGAACTCTGTCAGTCTTCTCTAACTCATCAATCACAGGATGAGTTTCTCCTGCTGCCTTAATGCTTTTTTCCATCTCTGCCTTCCCCTCCTCCAAGGCCTTTATTTCCATTGTAAAAAAATGAAATATACCACTCGAGTTTTTCGAACCCAGATTGGTCTTCATTTTTGTTACATCGACTGCCTCCTGACCAGTCGCGAGGAATCTGGCCGTTGCTAATAGGATATAGACATCCTTTTTAGCACGACTTTTCTCTCTTCTTTGATCCTGAGGGATCCACACATAGGTATCCTTCTCTACCCCCATCTTGTTATCGAACTCTTTTTTAGTGAGGTCATAGTGGTCTTGCACCCACTGTTGTTCCTCCACTGTGACCTCCTCTCCATCACTAGGAATCAAGTCGATCATTTTTCGTCCTCCTCCTCCCGTGTAGGCAGGTGGTAAGGGATTACCATATGCTCCTCCTCCTCCCGTCTCTTCTTGTTCAAATCCTCCTTTATCTTCGTCTCCTCCATATCTTCCTTCATCATCCCAGCCCTCTTCTACTCCTCCTCCTACTCCTTCATCTCCTCCTCCTCCTTCATTCAATCCTCCTCCTCCTCCTTCATTCAATCCTCTTCATCCTCCTCCTCCTCCTGCTTCTTCTTCTTCTCTTCTTTGATCTGCCTCCGAGAATTCACTCACTTCGGCGGTCTCTGTCGACATGATGTCGTAGTAGTGATCAACAGGAGGACAGTGTCAGCTCCTATGTTTGGTTTTTGTTCGTTTGTGTTCTGTTCCTCCTTCAGTCGATTGACTAGTGAAGAGAGAAACTAATAGAGAGGGTAGGATAAGATTCTGTCCTCTATGAAACACTGTTTGTATGTTTGTTTTTGTTTGAGAAAAATAGTCTTTGAGACTTTCTCCGATTTCTTGTTCTCCTTACTCAGATTACTTTCTCCTCCTTCTTTTCTATATTGTATCTAGTATGAGGCACTTGGACCTACACACAGATAGTAATAGAGAAGCTAGAAAAGCTCTCCTTGAGAAGTCGACAGTCGGTCGGATAGGTTCTCAGACCTACCTTTAGAAACGATCAGAGATTTGCAAAAATACTCTGACGTATGTGTGAGATAATGCAGATAAATGCACAAACTAGAAGGGTAGAGTGTTGTGCTCCTGTCCCTATGCTTGTTTGTGTTTTGTGTGTGTTCCTTCACTCTTCTGTCCACCTCCTTCTTCTTGGTCTCTGTGTGAGAACAGCAAGAACGACAGAGAGTTTGTATCTGATGTCTCCTTGTGAGCACACAGATACTGATTGGGCTAGAGGGTACGAGACACCTGCTTGAGACCAATCAAATTATTTGTTTTGTGAAAGAGTTATGAGGGAGCTGTGTTGGAGTATTTGTTTTCGTCTGACGTCCCCGTGTGAGACAGGTCAGTGAAAATTCACTCTGTTGCCTGTGTGGCAAAGCAGAAAGAAATCACCCTAGTGATGTGGACTCCAAATGTAATGCCCCCAACGATAGCTCGTAAAAAGTCGGTAATACAACCAAACACAGTCCTCAAGAATGAGAATGATGTCTCGTTATATTAGCTCAGTGAAGCCAAAAAAGGAAAACGGCAACAGACCAGGAATAAAATGGCATCAGGTCCAATCCGGACAAATAATACTGAAAAACAAGCTGGTGCACTTGTCACCAGGAAAAGGTATTTTTTACCGGCTATCCGGGGGGTGATGCCTACAGAAGAAAGAAGAAAGAAGAAAGAAAAAGAAGTAGGTACGGATTTCTGGCGCAATAGGTGGTAGGTCACTCTGAAGAAGAAGAAGAAGAAGAAGAAGAAGAAGAAGAAGAAGAAGAAGAAGAAGAAGAAGAAGAAGAAGAAGAAGAAACAAGAAGAAAAAAAGAAAGAAGAAAGAAGAAAGAAGGAAGAAAAAGTAAAAAGTAGGTACGAATTTCTGGCGCAAGTGGTGGAAGGTCACTCGGAAGTCGTGCCAGCCAGGGTCCACCTATGAGTATGTATGTATGCATGCATGTATGTATGTATGTATGTATGTATGTATATATATATATATATATATATATGACCATTTATGTATAAATGACCAAACACAAATTGGGGAAAGGGGGGGGGGGGGGGGGGGGGGATACTCACGAAGTGAGTGGCGGGGGGAAGGGGGGGAAATACACATGAAACATACAAAAGTAAAATAAAGTTGCTTTTTGCTTTTTCTCCTTGGACGATCGGCAAAAAAAATCCTTTTTGACCAAAATTATCTTCGTCATGAAGCAATCTAACCAGTCCTGTTTGGTTCTATTAGTTATCGTTATTAAATCATCACTCATTGTGGCGTGGCTTATGTAGTGCTCGTTGGATTGAAAAACAAAACACAAAAAGCAGTCCCGCAGGTTTTCGTGGTTTGCGGCAAAACACGAAAACACAAAATCTGTGTTGGTGGCATTTCGTCCTTATTTTTCTTGCCTCTGGTGGAATTTTTCCATCCATTTTTCAATTGTTGCCACTTTTTCCCGTCTGGATTTTTTCCAGAATTTCCTGTCCATTTTCCCAAAAATTGGTGGCACCACCAAACATAACGATATTATTTTAGAATTGAAGGGTTTTTAAATATTCCACATTTGGATCAGTTTCTTTCTGCTTCTGTTTGAGATATTCTTCTTTGTATTTATCTAATATTTCCTTATTAGTGTCTCTGTATTTCTTTTGTTGCCCTTGTATCTTGTTTTCCTTATTTGATTTATAATATTCCCGTCGCCGTTTATTTATCTTATCTTTATTTGCTTCTCTGTACTTCCTTTTTTTTGATACTCTTTAATTTTGTCCTTATTATTCTGTCTATAATTTGCTCTATATTCTTTAATTTTCTCCTCTTTCTTTTCCCTATATCGTTGCTGTTTAGGATCAGGGAGGTTGAACACCACCTTTATTTCTTCTATGATTGTACTCATTAGTATATGTACAATGTATAGTATGCTTAACATATAATTCAATGAGCCCACAACAAGGGGGTATTATAGCAAGCAAAAAAAGATAAATATAAGAGCAGTGGAGGTGAAATGTTCTCTCCTATTGGTGGCCAACCCCATGGTTGGCAGTGGCCTACTTGACCCTTACAAGGTTAGACACTTTTTTAGCGTTAAATTTCAATATTTATTATATTATTCTTCTTCATATTAACTTTTTTATATAGTCCAAGTTGTCCAGTGTTTTATTAAAAAGGGGTAATTTTTTTTTTCATCTCTACCCGAAAGTACGAGACCATTAAATAATTTCCGCCTGCGGGGGTTGGCATCGGACTAACTTGGCCTTCATTAATGCTAACACGAATTGTCGCACTTAGACTGCTCAATACTCTCACAGCAGTCCAAGTCGCTACAGCGACATTTTTGTATTTTTGGCGCAGATGGATTTTCTATTTAAAATAATTAAAATAATATAATTATATATAGGATACATAATGCCAAGGACACCTCAATTCACCAAGGAAGAAGTAGTTCAACGGAGAAGGGAAAGGGCGAAAGCATTTTTAAAGGCTCATCCTGATAAGAATAGGGAAAATGCGAATGCATACTATTATAAGAATCAAGAGATGATAAAATTACTGCGGAAGGAGAAATACGAAAATAAAAAGCAGAATTGCTTGAATTAAGGGCTTTTCGTAATAGTATGTTAAACAATATATAATTTATTTTATATATAAAAATATATATACTATTATATAAACCATGGACACCTCTCACAGCCGATCGTATTGGACATATGAAGACTTACAACTTCATTACGTGAATGGAAATTATTTTCTAAATCTAATCCATGCCGTTTCATTTATCTCGCCCGATGGAAAGTGGAACACGGACTACTGGAAACTTATGAAAAGTATAGAAAAAGGGGAAGAACAATATTGTTGTTGCTCACACGAGATTACAAAGAATTACATCATTAAAAATGTAAAAAACGGGAACGAAATGGTGCTGGGCTCTGAATGTATCAAGCGGTTTAAGAACGACAAAATGAACGACGACCTGTCATTGCTCATCCGCACCCTTGACAATCCAAACATTAAATTTTGTTGTTATTGTAATAGCAACAGTGCAATTCCAAAAAAGATCGTAGAAAAGTATCGGAACAGAGACAAGTATTACCATAAGACCTGCTTCATACAGAGATTAAAGTATTGCGAACTTTGCTGACAATACAAAGGATTTGGTAGATGCGGGTGCTTGAATAAGTTTTAAAAAAAAAGAATCATTTTTTTTTTGTTATAATGATATAAAAAATTATCATTTCCTGTTAAGGACTACATCATACATGGTTATACTGGTATATAGAATAATTAATTTATTTTTATAAAAAAGATCCGAGCGACTATATAACATGACCGCACCGACACCGACCAATGAGCAATGGTATTGGAAACAATAAGAAACACTGAGAGATAAAACCATAAGATGCGGTTCTTATTAAGTGGGGGAACAAACAATTCACCACTATGCAATCTGTAACCGGAACAGCTACTCTGACACTTAGTCGTACCTCAACTGTAGAGGGGCAGACCAAGCATAAGAGTCAAGTAACGACAAGCCGGACAACACTTGATGCCACTATGTAATGTACGGGCCGGCCGACAATCCCTTTGCCCCCTTGGGGGAAGCCGATGTAAGCGGTCGACCCCCACGCCGAAGACTGACTCCTCATTCGAAGGCGCCCTCGACCGACCGATACATGACATGAAGCATCCCGGCTGTCGAATAAGTAAAAATAATTGGTCCACGTCCAGTGCGAGTCTCCCATGAGAACTCGTGCCCCCGAGCCTAGCTCTTTCACCTCAGGCATTAAAAGAAATGCCCCGTCTTGATCTCCCCTTTCCCGTAGAAAAATCAAAGTAGCCAATGATCCGTAAGCGACATCAGACTTCGTAGCTTCACGTTTTGACTTGTTTCCGAGGTCGTCCTCGACCCCTGTGCTCTACTGCTTCCGACTGCGTCTCTTTAGCCCTTCTCTTCTTCGCCGCCACTTCTTTCTCACATCTTGGTGCACCTATCAACAAAAATGATATGCCCGCACTTTGGACTTCGTCCCAAATACGAAGCGGAATCCTCCTTTCCTCTGTTAACTCGAACGGCATATCCAACACCACCCTTGGCATCATTTGCACCGTCCATGGTGTAAAATCCTCGTCGTCCTTCTCGATGGACGCATCCCACTGCTCCAAATCTTTGCCGTCTCGAAATACTGGCGCAAAGATTCTTTCCCGCGTCATATCAATAGCACTCTTGCTCCTCCAAAAGTGCATTGTCGGAGCAAGTCCCAACGCAGCCCGTACCCGCGTTCTAGGCTGTACATACGTAACCTGCATTAAAAAGAAATAATCAAAGTCCTTATCCATGGCCGTATCCTCGTGCGGTCGACATAGATAGAACTTATCAACCTGCCAGTCGATCTTAGCCACTTCCTTACCGGCTATCCACGGTTTCTTCCATACCGTGCCTTTCCGATCCGACGTTTTCGATGACTTCGGAATTTCCCTCCCATCTTTGACGTCTACCTTGACGTCCGAAGCCGAACGATCCTGTTGTCCAGCATTCCTGGCCTCAGCCTTTTCTTCCTTCTGTTGCTTTCGCAACGCCTCCTCACGCTCCTTGCGCGTAAGCAATGCTGGCGGCTGTCTAAACGCTGGTGCAATACGCCTCAGCGCTTGTTCCTCATTCTCGTCCTCCAGCAAATAAGGACTGAACTTCGCCAACCGACGAACATGAACAATCTGTTCCCTTCCACGTGCCCCCGTAGGTGCAATCTTGTAATTGTACGCACCCGTCTGACGTACTATCTTAAATGGCCCATGCCACTTATTGTAAAACTTAATCGATACCCCTTTCGGTACCGTCGGTACATACAGCAACACTGTATCACCTTCCTTGTACTCCACATGAGAGTACTTGCCCATTTTCTGTTCCCGCTGAACCTCTCTCAGCGTCTCCCGACACTTCTCAATCGCACTCCGTGCTTCCGCGATCGCTCGTAAGCGAACTCCTAACAGTTCACACGGTTCCCACTTATCAGGCGGAAACAACAGTTCCGTCGGCGTGTTTAACGCCCGTCCATAGACCACCTGATGCGGACTGACACCCCGCGCGTGTCCGCCTAACGACGCCGAAGCTAAATTGTTGACAGCAAACGTGAACATAGGTACCACATATACCCAGTTAAGCTGGCTGTTCTTACAATAAGTCTTCAACGCTGCCTTCAACGTCCTGTGAACGCGTTCAATCTTACCATTCGCCATTGGGTTAAAAACAGTCACATACTGCCAATCGAACCCAAAGAACTTGGCAATCCTTTGCGAAACCTCATCGCGAAACTCGTTCCTCTATCCGAAATAATCCTTCTCGGTATCCCAATACGGCCGAATACCTTATCAATCAGCGCCGCCGCTGTCACTTCCGCTGTCACATCCGTAACAGGGACAGTAATGACATAATTGGAAGTTCGATCAATAACCGTTAAGAGATATTTGAATTTTTCCGTTCCCGCCTCTGGAAAAGGACCCACATGATCGATATGCAAGGTATCGAAAATATCCAGAGTGATATCATATTCACCCTTAAGCCCCATCTTCGGCCTATATGGCAACTTGGCCATCTGACAATGAGGACAACCCTTCACAAACTCCTTAACCCGTTCTCCCAGGTTATTCCACCAAAAACGTCTCCTTAACGACCACGTCATCCTTTCCACCCCCGGGTGGCTCTGCATAGGACAATGATGCGCCGCAATTAACAAAGACGTTCTGAGTTCCTGCGGAACCCATAACAACCATCGATCCTCCTCATTGGTATATACGCCATCTTTTCCCATATACCAAAGGAGTCCATACTTTAGTACCAAGCACCGCTTGAGTTTCCTTATGTCAATGTCCTCGGGCCTTGCCTGTGGATTGAGCAGATGTTCTCTCAACTCCTTATACTCCGTACTTTCCTTTGTGAAAGTCCGAAAAGTTTCCACCGACGCCAGTCTGACTGCCGTGTCAGTTTCCAACTGGAATCGAACCTTTTCCGGATGTGCCTCCGGTAACTGAAAAAGATGTTCCTCCTTAACTTTTTCTTCATCCTCCAAGTTAAGGCACATCGGGCCCTTCGGTAACAAGACCGCGTTAAAGGCACCCTGCCTTCCTTCCGTAACATCCTCCCCCTCTTTCCTATCCGCGGTCCTTGCTTCCGCCCATAGAATATCCTCACACGCCTCTCTCGCGATCGGCGAGTAACAGCATGCACATTTGTCTCGTGCCGCTACCTCGACTGCTTCCAACGCAGACACTTCCTCGCTGCGCGTGTCACGTTGATTGTTATTATGCGTGAACGGATGATACCAAAGCCCCGATGGCAACTTGGTGTCTTCCGCTCCCTGTTCCTCCCAATCATGTAGATCCACATCATGACCCATGATTGCGAACACCGCCCCCGGCGTTCGAAATTCAAACCGTGCCATTCGCACCTCCTTGACCGTATTACGTCGCTGTAAATCATCAACGGCCTTATCCTTCTGTCCACTCTTGTCCTCATACCGAGAACAAAAATCAGGGACAACATTCCTTTTGCCCTTGATGTAATGAATGGTGAAGTCATACTCTGCCAATTCCAACTGCCACCTGGCCAACCTACCTGTATGATCTCCAGACATGAGCCATAGCAGGTTATGATGGTCCGTTCTAACCAAAATGTTAGGAGTACCCCCCCGCAACCTCTGGAAAGCCCACACTATAGCGAGTGCTTCCCGCTGCCTTATGCAGTATTCCTTTTCCGCCGGTATCAGCTGCCGGCTGATGAACATAACGGGCCGCAACTGCCCAATGGACTTGTCCATCTGTTGAAGCACCGCTCCTACCGCGTACGAAGACGCGTCAGTGTCGAGCACGAACTGTTCCTTCCAGTCAGGTAACATAAGAACTCGACCTCCCTGCCTTGGGTCTTTAGCGATCTCATCCTTGAGCTCCGCTATCACTCTCGTGACTTCCTCCGGCCATGGGTCGTCCCCGACCCCTTGCTTCAGGAATTTCCTGACCACCGCTACTCTTTCCGCAAACCCCGGAATGAATTCACCATAATACTGAGCCAGCGATATAAAGGAATGTAAGTCCGTCCGAGTCTTTGGCATCGGCATAGACGCTACATAGTTCCTCTTTTCATATGCAATCGCACACCGACCCTCTGAGATCTCATATCCCAGGTACTGTATCTTTCTTTGTGCGAAGTCACATTTCTGTGCATTCAAGCGCAATCCAAACGCGCTTATACGTCGCAAGACGTCCTGCACGTGTTCCACGTGTTTCTCCATACTCTCTGAATAAATGATAATATCATCTATGTAACAGAAAGCATAATCCTCCGTCGACCCAAGACGAACCACCGTCGCCTCATCGTCGTACTGCTTCCCCAGCATCTTAGTCATAGCATGCTGAAATAGACCCGGAGAGCACTTAAGACCCATCGGTAATACCTTCCACACGTATGTAGTCATTCCGACCATAAACGCTGTGAGATACCGACATGACTCATTAAGAGGGATTTGCCAAAACCCGCTCTTAAGATCAAGCGTAGTATACACCTTCGCATGCTTGAGCCGGTTGATCCCCTTCCTGAGATCCGGTACCGGTGTCTCGATCTGCTTCAGAATCTTATTGATCCTATAGTAATTGATACACATACGTAAGGACCCATCCGGCTTGGGCGCCATACGCACAGGTGAAGACACCTCCGATAAGCGTGCCTCAATGATGTCCTTCTCCAAAAGCTCCTGAGTGATTTCCCGAGCCATCCGATCCTCGTGATAGCTCATACGTGACGGTCTCCTGTGACCCACCACGTCTTCACCCAGCTTCCGTCCAAAGTTAGCCTCGTAACCCCGAACAGAGCCCGCCTCAAGAGGCCCAAATACCTCCATATTATTCTCCAAGATACCCTTGAGGGCATCCCGCTCCTTCATAGTACCTTCCCAAGTACTATATTTCTCCGCAATGGCCTTTCCGCGGCTATCCTAGCCTCCTCAATCTCCTTATGAGAGGCCTTACGTGATAACTGCGCCACATCCTCCATCGGAATAGGCCGCTCATCCTCACGTACCATCGTCCCATGGTACCTAGTTTCCTCTTTGCCTCTCCACTGGGCAAGCTGTGCCACATGATCTATGATAATGGCATATTGCATTGCATGCGTGCGGTGATATATACCCGATATCCAAGAGAAGGCTTGCTTTCTCACATCCGCCATCTCACGTTGCATTAACTTGGCCCCATAAGCCAACGCCTTCTCCTTCGTCCCCAATCGTAAAGCCAAGACCAGCTTATGGCCTCTATGTGGGATCGGGACCGGGTCATCAATAAGATGATCCTCTAATAGTATATCCTGCCACCACATTTCCGTCCGAGTTCCCACTGGGATGACTATAGTGAAATCATCCACCGATAGCCTGTTTTTCAAGACCTCCTTAATGGCCTTGACTCCCTTAGGGAAAAACAAATTATCATCCCAGTGACTCTTCAAGAAGGCTTCTACGATCGGCTTAGGCTGCTTGACCGGCAGCTTATGTTGGGTAACATTCCAAACCACATGAGACGTTGTGGTCGAATGCACATCTATATAGACATGCTGATCACCGGCATCCTCCATGCCCGCAATCGTACCCCGCAACAATTCCGCTTTTGCTGCGTAGAGGTGTTCCAACCTCGCGTCTATCGCGGCCACTACCGCCTCATCCTTTGCGGAATCCCTACAGTCCACGTTCACGACCCTCACGTCGCGTGGGTCCCTGTAGGCCCAGCCAAAGGTTGTGGTCATGACATATTCCGTCTCCTGTATCTTGTCGTCAGAATTGTCAGCAACCACACTTGCTTCCCCAGAGTCCCCCGACTCTACTGTGCATACATGGAAGAACGAGGCTGTTACAGGCTCCTGAATGTGGGGTGTGACCGAAGGCTCCGTGCCCTCGGACACCACCTTTGTCCACCCCCAGTCAGCGCGCATGACTGGTGAGACACTCACATCCAAATCGTGCGCTACCGCACATTGGCCTTCCCGCCGTAAAGGTTCATACGGTACTACCTCGTACCGCGGAGCCACCTCGGATCCACCGTACTGCACCACGTTCAGATCCGTATAAATCCGAGCGTGCATTCGTCTGAGGCTCCGCAGCCCCAACAGGAGACCACCAGCAAAGGCTGGGACGACCCAAAACCGATGAGAAAGACTTCCAGTCTTTCAAAAGGAACGTAAGCATGACTGACCCTGAGACCCCGGTCATGCCTCCCACTCCCTTGATCCTCAACCGACACGGCCGAAACCCGTGTCTAAACCATGGTTCCCTGCTCCATAGTTCAATAAATTCCTTCCCGAGTACATTCAGAGATGCCATTGTATCATTGCCCACAATGCATTCCTGCTGTACATCCTCAATAAAAATTTTAGTGAATAATAAAGGCAATTCAGCTTTCCCCGGGCCACACCCGTCCGCTGAAAGTGCTTCATAACCACCAAAATATTTACTATCAAGCGCCTCCGACGCTAACTCCACATTAAGGTCCGTGCCTTTATTCATCACCGGACATAGAGTGTCCCTGTGACTATCAAGGTCCTCAACCTGCTCATTTTGTCCATCCTGGCCTTTCAAGGCCACCGCGTCCGTAGCTTCCTGGACTCCCCGCGTTACCACGCGTGTCCTATCATCAAATCGCAGGTCATGAGTAACCATGTCGCCTCCGTGGCCGACAGGCAACTCACACGACTTATTCTCCCTCCCGACCTCCGAGTCAGGCGCTGGGATTGCCTCCTGGGATCCCTGGCCCCGCACTTGCATTAATGCTTTGCCCTGCACATTCACCAACATGTCCACTAGCGTTATACCAAACGCCATACCCTGGACTTGTTGCTGCGGAGGCATCTGCCCTCCGACGGTCCCCTGACCGCCTCCCATCGGCATACCAGGAGCAGGCAAGATTGGTGCTGGAGGGATGTAAGACTGTCCCCCATAAGCAACCACCTGCTGCTGTGGCTGCCCTTGGTAGAACTGCTGCTGCATCGGCTGCCCGTAGCCTACTGGTAACTGCTGCCCCGGAGCTGGACCCGCATAGTAAGCACCTGCTCCCGCCTGCTGCATATGCGATGAGGGAAAAGTTCCCGCACCCCCCCCCCCCACACACACATTTGCATTAGGAAAAAGGGAACTACCCTGATTGCCGCCCCACTGCGGGCTCCGATTTGAGTTGGGACGTTCCCGTGAATCTGAACGCCCTCCCCGACGTCGCGGTGGAGATCGATCTCGGCTCCGCTCCGGTGACCTATCTCGATCCCGTGAATCGCGTCGTCCTCGGTCGTATCCGCCACGAACATGCCCTCCTCGATCGTATCCTCGTCGATCTCGGGCTTCATCCCTCTCGTCGTAATGACGACCGCCCGATACATGAGTGACCTCACGATCACTACGACGATCTCTTGACCTTGAACGACTACGTCGGTTGTCAAGGTGCCCTCGATCCGACCGATCGCTCGAACTAGACGACAAGCTCGACGAAGAACTAGCAGCCGACCTTGCTGAGGACGCATCCGATGACCCCCGTAAATTCCATGAGGGGTCCACGGATTCATTCCCGTGCCTGCCCGGGATATCTCTTCCCATAGACGCCGGTGCGTCGCCGCCATCTGAAGTGAGAGGGTTCCATACCCTGAACTTTTCCCATCACCCTTCAAATAAGGTGCCTCACCAGGATCCGTCCATCCCTTCTGATCGTATGCCTTCCGATCACGATCCTGAAGGTTCTTGAGCTCCTGCGAATACTTATTCGTATTCAACAAGCCATGGAAGGGACCCACTGGATAGTCGTAGCGTACCTTCCTCAAGACTTCCTTCTGCACCGAGTCATCCCAGCCTTCAGGATAAAAATTCTGGCAATTGCTCTTGCACATGGCTCCCGATTTGAGCCACAAGGCTCCCGCCTTCTTCATGCACAACGGCCTATGCACCCTGGGGTTGTAGTATGATCTCTGGAACCGTTGACGACCTTGCCCCGGCCCCCCTTGGGGTCTCTGACCATAGAACTGAGGTCCCCTGCGCGAGTACCCCTGGCCCCAATAAACTTCACCCCGGGCTCGAATGGTCCCGCACCATCCCCTCCCCCCTGGTTCTGATTACCTTGAGTGGGAGTCCCTGACCTCGGACCCGACCACTTCCACTCATCGATGATGGTTTTCTGGACTCGACGCATGACTTTCCCCAACACGTCTTCATCCACGTTCCATATCTCCGGACTGGCCTCAGGGGTAGACTGTCCAGTACCCTTGAGGAGGTATTCCCATACCTCTGTGTCCGTCTGAATCTCTTTCGCCATCTTAATAAAGACTTGATTGTTCAGATCGAACAATGCCACAGCCGTCAATTTGAAGGCTTCTGCAGGTGTGAGCATAATCACCATGTCCATTATCCTCTGGAACATGTAGTGGAGTACAGGCTTCTTATTCACCATCCACTTGACCTCCGCCTGCAGCTGACTGACCTCCTGTGACTTAGAGGCAAAAACATGGTAGCCCATCTTCTCTGCGAGCATCAGACCAATACTATCGACACACATGGCGTCGAACCGAGTAGACTGCAGCTTTCCCCAAAAAGCTGCCCACACCTCGCTTTGCATAAGCCATTCGTTGTCCACCGATGACTGACAACAAAAGAACCTATCAGCCACTATGGCCACATCCTCAGGCGTATAAATGTTAGCTGAACGACAGACCCGACGTACCTCTGTCAGCCACATACGAAGCTCAGAGATATGCCTAGGAATTGCAACCTTCTGATTGTCCAGAGCAAAAGCCTTCTAGTCACCCAGAAGGCGGTCCACATCCTTCTGGTGACGTTCAATAGTACGACGTCGTTCCTCGTCGTTCTTTTCCATCTTACGGTTCCATGACGAAACCGCAAGCTTTCGTCGTTCTGCCTGGCCATCCCAAGCCACAGCAAAATGATAAAAAGCTTTGGCCATATAAACGATGGCATCCACTACCAGCAATCGTTCCAACGTGACGAGATTTTCAGACGATCCCGCTGTAGCCCAAGTGGGCTTTGTCCCTGAGACTGCCTTGTCCCAGAAGCCATCCATTGCGTCGAAAATGGGCGTGAACACGTCGTCTATTGAGAGCACTTTAGCCCCAACACCACTCTTGGGCCGAAAAATAAAGTTGCCCATTGCGTGCACAGTGGGTGACACTCTGGCCCAAACCTGACTGTGAAACTGAGCAAACTTTTGCACTTCAGTCCATCTTGGATGCCCTTGATCCAAGACATCCCAAGACGGCCAACAGCCAACCAAGTCGTACACAGGCTGTCCGTGACGTTTGACAAAGTCACGAGAAAGGTCTCCAGCCATGGCAGTGGTGCCCCAGGCTTCAGCTTGGACTTGTCCCAACCTCGCTATATTGAGATCGACCATTCCCTCCGTTGATGCCATCAATCTGGACGCATCCAGCCTCTCAGGCGTCCAGTAGTGGGTCCCCATGCCCACAGCTTCTGCAATCTGAACCACCATCTCTGCTGCCACCATAACATTGGCCACTGTGGTGCGTCCGATCACAAATGTGTCCCACACGTTCCTCGTCGAACCAGGCGAGATAGCATTAATGCATTGTCTGACCGTCTTCAATGCCTTTGTGGACGGTAACTGGTCCGCCCAACTATCACCTGTGAGACGAAACTGCCACATCGTCTTCAAATCGTCTTCCAGACGAGCAGAGATGAAGTGCAAAGAGGGAGGTGTTCCCCCTGTTGTCGACGAACTCGACGCTGTGAGGGCTCCCGCCCCCATAAAACGTGTACCAAGAGAGGAAGGTACCAAAGACCCACCCCCCCTAGTATACGCTGGTGTAGAATAAGGGCTGCTTGCTGTCAACATCCTCCTCCTATTCTCATGTGGTAACATATCGAAATGAGAAAGAGAAGAGAGATGTGAGAAGGCAACAAATGACACACACAGCACACACACACAACTGCTCCACACACAGCTTATGAGTTATGCTGGTGACACCTGTTTCCTCCAACCGAATACAAAACAAATGTGCGTGCTCCTACACCTCACACACAATCTGTTTCTATCCCTCTCCCCCTAAGGAGAGCTCAACTGTCTAAAGCAAAACTTGAAAAAGGTCAACACCCTTTTCTGTCGGAAATTCCGAGGTGTCAAAACCTCAAGAAAAACAAGGCAAGAAAAACGTGAGAACTTGAGCTTTTCGTGAACCTCACGAAAAGCAAAAGCAAAACCCCGTTCAATTTTTGTTAGTGGCTCCAGATGTAACCGGAACAGCTACTCTGACACTTAGTCGTACCTCAACTGTAGAGGGGCAGACCAAGCATAAGAGTCAAGTAACGACAAGCCGGACAACACTTGATGCCACTATGTAATGTACGGGCCGGCCGACAAATCTCAAGGGGATTTCGTTGAATTGATTAAAAAAACGCCCGATGAACAAAAGCAATACTATGAAGTATGAATGGGAAACAAACCCCAGCGAATGTTTGCAGACATTGATGGCGATGAATTATCAATCTCGTGAGAAAAAATGTATGAGCGTTGGAACACACTTATGGAAAACGTATTTGCCAGTGTAGGCTTGAAGTATAATCCCAAAAAACCAAATACTTGGACGCGAGCAAGAATGGTAAAATGTCGTGCCATTTTTCTTACGATAACGGCTTGGTGTTTAAAAACTGCGAAACACAAAAAGAGTTTTGGAAGTATGTGGAAGTAGTGATTGAAAAAGATTATCCCGACCTCTGTTTCACGTTTGAACGAGCCGACAAGAATATTGAATTGCGAACCATACTTGATATTTCTGTATATAACAAAAACAGGGCTTTTCGCACTATCTACTCTCATAAAGAGGATAGCGATCGTGTTTTGCTTCCGTATTCATATACCCCAAAAACAAACACTTTGAAATTGCTACAAGATGTGGAAATAGATGATTATTGATTATGCGCCCCGATGACAATACATTTTACGACATCAAAATTCCTGAATATACAACTTTGAATCGATATCAACATATTACATTGGACGAAATACGCGAAATTATACTCAGCAAAATACCAAATGTAGAAATTGTTTAAATAAAGCAGAGAATGCTTGTTTTAAAAACCATAGGGACACGATTATGTATTATAAAAGGAGAAGAAAATAAAAGCGACAATTGCTATGTAGTATGGAGAAGAGATGGGTTGTATTTCTACTGCCACGATAGTACTTGCGAGGGTAAAGGCATGAGGAATTATCACCCCCTATCGTCCGCAATATCAACACGATTGAATCATTCTTCAAAAACAAAAGAGTAAAGACTAATTTATCAAAGGAGGACTGGATAGCGCTAGGTAAAAACCCCGCCAAATTGAATGTTGTTGATTTGTATAAAATATGGACTACACACCCGAGAAGACGCGAAATAAATGACGTAATCTTTGACCCCAAGGCATACTTTGATAACGACAAACAAGGATTTTATAACTTGTTTAAGGGTTTTGAAATTCCAGCGGACACATTAGGAGACGTAAAATCATTCACGGCAGAAGAAGAAAAAAATGAAACATTCTTTCAACACATCCTAAACAGATTGTGCGGGGGAAGGCAGGACATATACAACAAGGTGCTTGATATGTTTGCGAGCATTTACCAAAAGCCGTGGCAAAAACTACACTTATCATTAGTTTTGACAAGCACTGAACGAGCAGGTAAGGGTATTATTCTTGAAATATTCAAAGACATAATAGGTGCCGATTATTACTTCCAGCCGTCCGACATTAAAGAAATATTAGGCGATTTCAATGCGCAACTCGCAAAAGCAATCGTAGTATTTATGGACGAAATGGTTTGGGGTGGTGATAAAGAACGAGCGGGAACAATTAAGAAACTTGTATCAGAAAACACGCTCACTCTTAAACAAAAATATTTACCAAATCTAATATTAGAAAATATGTTATTCCTAGTCCTTGCTTCAAACGAAGAATGAGTAGTGCCAGCGGGCACCACAGAGCAACGATGGCTAGTCCTTGAAGTTTCTGATGAACTGGCACTTATGAAACAAGACGAAAAGAGAAAAGTGATTGCGGATATTAGATCTATTGACAGGCAACGACTGGCGAAGTTTCTTCTTGAAAGAGATCTTAGCGAGTTTAACGATCGCGAAACAATCATTACAAAGGGACTGCGAGAACAAAAAGTGAAATCTCTTTCAAAGTTGAGAAAGTGGTGGTTGGATTGCTTAAACTTAGGATATATTACACATGAATTTCCAGGAATTCATTTTGGTAAAGAGGTTTCAAAAGAAGAATTGTATGATGTGTATAAAGCAAATGCAAATGATCCGCACACTTCGCGGGTTAGTTTCTGGACTAGTCTAAGAAAACTAATGCCAAATATGGTAGAAAAGAAGAAAACAATGGAAGCAGGCACGCGAGTTAGATACGTGGATTTACCAACCTTAGAAGAATGCAAAAATCAATGGAAGGTTATTTACGGCGATAATGAATGGACTTTTGACGACGACGACGACGACGACGATGAATAAACAATGTAAAAACGGATTTTTTTTTTGTTATGTTTATATATAACATGGCAACCAAAAAAGATTATCTAAGTCAAATAGAAAAACGGACTCATTTAAGTAGCGATATAAAACCGCCAACAAGCAAATCACTTAAACCTGATATCGTCGCATTTTATGAAAAATACCGACCTGAACAAAACCCAGAAACGACCTGATTATGAAAAATACCGACCTGATAATGTTGAAGTTGTATTACCCTCTGTTGATACATTGAAAAAGGTAGTTTTTAATGACGAACCAGAAACAACGGAAGGATATACACCCTTTAAAGAAAGCGATTTGAAGGAAACTGGTATCACCGAAATCAAGGCTAACGTAGGAGAAGAACTGACCAAAAAAAAATGTCAGTTTTAGAAGCATCCACGCCACCAAATGAGAAGAAAAACACCGATTAAAGGAAAGCGAAATCCGCCCGAGAACGGGTATAGTTGCTATGAAATAATAACGGCACATTTGAAAGTATCAAAAGACCCGTTTAATTTCTTGTATATGAAAGTGGAAGACCGCACGACAATGCAGGAGGATATGAAGAAATGGCACGAGAGTAGATACGCACACATACCACCAGAACAACGACCTATTCTTAAATATGGTAAGTTAGACTATAAGACATTTTTTAGAGATGTTTTATCTCAACACGAGGGCAAACTAACAACATTAAAAGATATGTATGATAGGTTTCATATGTAATCGGCGATTAGTGCTATATCTCTCATAACATCAATTTTGAAAAATGATGGGTTAAATGAAACAGGCTTGTCGGAGTTTCTTGATTTATAATAAACATTCAATGAAATGTTCGCGCCTTCTGCACATGTTACAGAAACTCTGTTAGTTGGATAAGTTTCAATACGACCCGTTTTTTTTAACCGTTTGTCCGCTTATATCATTACTAGGACCCGTAATCTGCCATGCTAAAAGAACTTGTGTTGTGGTTGTTTTTTGGACAATCCATTTGCAACTATATTCTTCATTAGTGAAAGCAGGAAAATAATCAGTTATTTCTGTATCAAGACTATAAGCATATGTGCCATCATCAAAATAGAATTGAAATTGAAAGGAACCATTTCCCACTGGATTTGCAGCCATAGTTAAACAACCAGAAAAAGAAACAATTATGGATTGACCAACTGCTAAATTGGATATTGTTTTGCTACCAACTCCCGATGTGTCAAGAGTTGTAAATGATGTGCCAGTCATTGCGGATCTGAGTGCTGTAGAGTTGTACGCATTTTGAATAACTCGAGTCAGTGTTGGAGTGGCAGTAACGGCAATAGTTTTAGTATCTATTAATTGTTGTTCTTGCGATCGGCCGAATATATTCATTTTTTTAAGACTATATATTCTACGATATAAAATAATTCTATTAAAATATGAACCATTTGGGCAATCCATGGACATATCATTTTTACGGCTCTGTCATAGTGGATGAGAATTTGGAAATTGATGGAGTATTATATGGCGATCATATTGAAGCAAACTCAATACAAGCAAGGACTGACGACATAACAATATCATCGCGAAATAATAACTCCTCTTTGTTGATATCTGATACTGGTTATGTGTCAATTAATAACGAATACGATTTACCATTAGCGGACGGCACGGCTAATCAAATATTAAAAACAGATGGGTTGGGCAATACTTCATTTGCTACATTATCTTCAAGTTATATAAGCGACTTTGAATTAGATAAATTAACGGATGTAACAATAACAGGCGCACCCAACAGCAATCAATTGCTTATTTATAGCACAGGGCAATGGAGAAATACGACATCACCCTTTCTAAGATTAGATGGAATTTTCAATATGACGGGATAATTAAATATGGGAGGGCAAAGCATAACAAATGTAAATCTTGTTGATGGCATTGATGTTTCTGTTCTTGATGGCACGGTGGTTAAACTAACAGGAGACCAAACCATAGCAGGGGCTAAAATATTTATTGACAAAATGTCAACATGGTATGGGAAACCAATAATCATAGGCAGATCAACAAAAGGAATGGGTGCGACTGGTGGTTTAGAATTGTATGGTATTATGGTGATTTCACTGATGGTGCGCATATGCAAGCAATTACATCACAAGACCATTATCCTACTTTTTCATTAATCAATTTACAACACGATACTATAAGTTTAGCCTTTGATGCTTATATGGGATCTGTTGGATGGGAATCAAGTTACGCAAATTCAAACTTTATGATTTATAAATATAATGACAAATTTAAAATTTTATATGGTAGTGGAAATGTCGTTGGAGACCCCGTTTTCTGGGCTACAACCATAGAAATTGATACAGCAGGTTTATTAACCGCGAAAGCAATAACAGCGAATGGATTAATAATAGCAAATGCGGGATTAAATATGGGAGGGCAAAGTATAATGAATGTTAATTTGGTTGATGGTGTTGATGTTTCTGTTCTTGATACTTCGGTGGTTAAACTAACAGGAGACCAAACCATAGGAGGAATTAAAACATTTAGCAGTATAATAAATGCGAGTGCGGGGATTGATATGAAAAGCCAAAGCATAACAAATGTTAATCTTGTTGATGGTGTTGATGTTTCTGTTCTTGATACTTCGGTGGTTAACAGGAGACCAAACCATAGCAGGGAATAAAAAATTTACATCAACTTTAGAAGTAAGTGGTTCATCCAATCCTACTTCTTTTGATGGTATTGGCATTGCATTTGATACAAAAATAGGAATGATTGCAGCACAAAAAACAGCAACAGCGACTTGGTATCCGATACAAATAACTGGTTCATATGTAGAGTTATATTCAGGTAATACTTTAATTATAACCGCAACTGGAACAACATTAAGTTTCAATAACAACAAAATAACAAACTTGGCAGACCCTTCCGCTTCAACAGATGGAGCAAATAAAAGTTGTGTTGATACAAAAGACGGGCAAAATGTGAAACTAACAGGAAACCAAACCATAGCAGGAATTAAGACATATAGCAGTGGTGTTGAAATTACTGGGAATTCAATAAATTCAACAACAAAGGGCACATTCATCGTTTTTAATTCTACAAGTAATATCGGGTCAATTGCTAGTTTGGATATGAAAACAAATACGTATTACAACTTTGAAATTTCTGCTCCCACTTTCTCACTGGACGCCCGGGCCAGCTCAACTCGCGCAAACAAAACCGGGCCAGGCCTTTCTTTCTTGTTTTTTCTTTTCTTTTATTAAAAGTAAAACTTCGACCAGCCTGTCCGTAGCAAATTCGTCACTTCTAGGGGGGTGGTCCTGCCGGTGGAGAGGCCAAAAAGGGGGGCCCTGGTCCTGGCTACCGGGCAGTCACACAAGCCCAGGGCCTCACTGCTGGTACGAAGGCAGCTGGGCGTGAACCGGGCAGCAGAGGCCGTAGGTCAGAGGACAGGGTCCAGCAGCGGGGGGTATTCAGTCTCGGAGCCGAGGGGTGGCGGAGAAGCGCGCACGGGCGAGGGCCGGCGCGGCCGGCGGGGCTGGCTTGCCCGGGCGGTGTGCAGGCCCCGGCGCGGGGAGTAGTCACGGGCATACGGGCTGCGCCCCCTGGCCAGCGGCCTGGGCGGCGGACAGTCACGGGGGGGGCTGCCCTTGGTCGGTAGCCGGCGGCGCTTGAGGGGGGTGTGGCAGCGGCAGGGGTACGTAGGTGCGGACATAAGTGCCGGGGTGCTCTCGCTCGCGCCGCAAGCGGGAAGAGACCTGGCGCAGCATGTACTCGAGCCGGCGGAGGTCCTCGGCCGCGTTCAGGGCGCTCTCTCTGGCGCCGTCCGTACGGGCGTGCCGGGCTAGCTGTCCGGCCGCGTCGGTGGCGCTGGCCCCGGCTGCTTCGCAGGCCCGGATGGCGAGCGGCAGGCCTCCTGCCGGTAGGCTGGGCGCGCTAGGCCCCTCGTGCTGGAACATGGACAAGAGTGCCTCGACGCTCGTGTCGGCGGAGGGAGCGGCCGACACGGGATTAGAGTATTGGGTCGGAGAGTGGGGTTCGGAGTCGGCCGCGGGGGGCAGATGGGCGGGCATGGTCACGAGGTCGGTGCAGCCGTCAGCCAGGCGCCTGGTCTCGGCCAGCGGGAGCACTTTGTGGCCCTGACCAGGCGCCGGGAGGCGTGCATCGTAGGGCGCGCGCCGGCGCGCGCGCGACCGTCGGCGCGAGCGCCGCGCGCCGCGGCAGGGGGGGGCGCCCGTCCGCCCGGCGCCCGTCGCGTGCGCGGTGTCCGGCGCGCGGCACGTGGGGGGGGCTCCGGTGCCGCGGCGGGCGCCCGTCCGCCCGGCGCCCGTCGCGTGCGCGGTGTCCGGCGCGCGGCACGTGGGGGGGGGGGCTCCGGCGCGTCGCCGCCCGTGGGCGCACGGCGCCCGACGGTGGACCACGCCGCAGGAGCGTGCGCCGACCCGCCGTGTGCCGACTCGCCTTGCGCCGACGCGCCTGGCTCGGCTGCCCGCCCGGCGGCTTCCTCGGCGGCTGGCCCGGCGGCGTAGGGGGGCTGGGCGGGCGCGGGCGCACCAGGCGGGGCGGTGGCGCCGTCCTCCTCGGTGCCCAAGGCCACCGACATACGGTTTCGGAGGGTCTACTTTCTAGCCCCGCGAGGAAGAGGCAGCGGGGCGGAGGACTCACTCCTCCCCACCCGGCCCTGCCCAGCCCCCCCCGCGCCCGCCTCCTCCCCCCCCGCCGGGGCCGGCGGCCGCGCGCTCCCCCCCCCTCCCCGCCGGCCGTGGCTGCCGGTGGTCAGGGCGGGCGCTGGGGGGGGGGGGGGGGGGGGGGGAAAGCCCGTCCCCCGACCGGTTGCCGCCACACTGGTACGCGAGGGTCCGGCTGGAAGTCTGCCCCCGGGCCGCCCAGACCTGGCCCCGCGTGCAGCCTGTGCAGTGTGTGGGCCCGCGAGACCGGCTACGGGTCGGTGCTGTGTACACGGTCGTGTGTATGTGCGTGGGGGTATTAACTAAAGTTCTAAAGAGGCCCAAAAGGACAAGCGCCACCTACTGTGCCAGACACCTCGGCCAGCCGCCGGAGGCCCCCCGGCCTGGCAACGGCACAGACCAGCCGAACCAGCAGTGGCGTGGTCGGAACCAGCGCCCCCCCTGGAGGAGGACGACGACGAGCGCACGGGCGTCGACGGGACAACGCACGCACACCCACTAACCCTGATCTTCCGCACCGGGGAAACACTGGAGGCTACCGCCGGCCAACTTGCCGTGGTGGACTCACCCCTCTTACGGGCGGCGGCGGGGTCCTCCGCCGCCGGCGCGGAAGAAGGAATTCGGGTCGAGGGCAACGCCGAGACGGTGGCACTGTTACTACGCACTCACGTGGACAAGGTGCTCTCGTTTCTGCTGACCCTGGAAGCCCTGCGCCCCTACGACCACGCGCCAGTCGATCCCCGCGACGAGGCGATTAGCTCTCTGCTGGTTAGGCCAACCGGGCCGGAGGATGTGCCCCTGTGTGCCCGGCAGGGTGTCTGGAGCAAGCTGATGGTACTACCAGACGCGCTAGAGAGCGCTCTGCGCCTGACGAACAACAGGCTGGTCTTTTTGCTCTACGGCTTGCGTGTCCAGACCTTGAGCCAGCTCTTGAGTGCGATGGAGACCGTCCGGGGGGGAGAGGGTTCTGCTTTCGAGTGCTTTACGCGTAGTTCACGGGGCCCGGGCACACGGGCCGTGTACGAAATCCAGCAGGAGGGCCCGGTCTGGACACCTGGGTACAGCAAGGGAATTACTGAGGTCAAGGTAGACGGGGAGACACGCTATCTCTACCCGCGCCGAAAGCATTTTTGTGACGGCGAGTGTTGTGCCAGACAACGCGCGATACAGCGCGAGCCTGTCCACACCGAGAAGCTGTGGATGCGGGTGGTCTGGTTCTGGCACAGCCCCCTGGACTTCCCCTCCGCCGACAACCGCGACGCGTACTGGAAGCCCTTTCTGCAAGGCTACGGCCCAGCGCTGCGTACCCGTTAAAACAGGTGGCCGAGGTTACGCACCAGCTCTATGCCTACTTACAAAACGACGCGGCCCTCCTCGCAAGCTGCTTTAGAGAGGGGGATAGGCAGAGAACACACGTGGAACAGCCAGGCTTCGCCTATGCGCTGAGCAGCTGGGACTACCTAAAGACTACGGCTCCGCATCTCTTGCAGCCGCTCTGGCAAATGTACCATTTGACCACCCCCCCGGTAGCGGGAGCCGGAGCCAGCGCTAGCAGTAGTAGCAGCAGCCGTAACCCAGGAGAAAAGAACAGACAATAAGGGGGCCGTCACCCCATCGGACTCCCGTGGCGAACTAGGGCTCTTGCTTTTGATCTGTTACATCTATGTTTGCCTTGTACTGGTACCGCCTGGCCGCGGAGCAAGGCTACGCCAGTGCTAGGGGTCAGCCTGAGCCTCTGCTACTTGCAGGGAGAGGGTGTCGGGGCGGACCGGCAGCTCGCAGCCCGCTGGCGCGGCCTGGCACAGGACGCACTACAGCCCCTACTGCGGAGTGCCTGAGCTGCCGCAGCTCAGCCGTCCACGGAGGGACCACGGCTACCCCGGCGCGCGGGCGGCAGACCCGGGGGCGCCGTGACGGCGCTGGTGCTCGGCCGGTGAGGCATAGTAGCCACCAGTGTCCTGCAGTAAAAAAAGGTTTTGCGCTAGCCGCCGCAGTCGTAGCCGGAGCTCCCCCGGGCCGGCAAGAAAAATCTGAGTTCACCGGGTTAGCCCGGCGTGAGCTTTGGCCGGCGCTCCGACACTAGCCCGGACGCAATCCCTGCCGTGCCGGCCTGCCCGGGAGGGCCGGCACTCGGTGGGCGGGGGCCGAGCGGGTGGTGGTGGTGGGGGGGGGGGGGACGAGTTGGCTGGGGAGGGGGGGGGGGGGGGGGGGGGGGGGGGGGGGGGGGGGGGGGGGGGGGGGGGGGGGGGGGGGGGGGGGGGGGGGGGGGGGGGGGGGGGGGGGGGGGGGGCCGCGCCGGCGTCTTAATGAATAACTAGGTGCTTTGTCCGGGGTGCCGTGGCTGGTACCCCTCGACCGGCTGGTGAGTAAGCTAGTTTTTAATGAGGCGGACTGGACCTCAGGAGCTGCAAAGCTTGCTCGAGCACCTTGAGCCTGGGCGCCCCGACTGCACCGACGCACCTGGCGAGCTCGCGGGTGATGGCGGCCAGCAGAGCGCGCGATCGGGCATCTTTGTCCAGCACACCCGGTTGCTGCTGTAGGACGGTCGGCGGACAGTGCGCTGGGGGGGCGCCAGCAGAACGGAGCACGCGGACCCGGAGCAGGGCTGCGAAGAGGACCGTGTTCCGCGACGCGCGGGGGGGCAGGCCCAAGAGCGTCCTAAACTCCTGCAGGTAAGTGTTAGTAGTGTCGTACGCGCGCTTCTTCTTGCGGTTTTCCTTCTGGCGGCGTTTGAGTTGGCTGCCGCGCAGTTTGCTGGGTGAGCCCTGAGGAGTGGCCGGCTGGCTCTGGGGAGTGGGGGGTTGGCTCGGAGGAGTGGGGGGTGGCTCGGAGGAGTGGGCGGCTGGCACGGAGGAGTGGGCGGCTGGCTCTGGTGCCTCTTCGCTGCGCCCCCGCCGGCAGGGCCGGACGCCCCTTGCTTGTGGGTGGCCGGGCCGGGTGCCGGCAGCGTGGGCCCTGCGCGCGGCAGCCGAGTGGCCAGCCACGGCGCGCAGTGCCAGGGGGTGCTCGGCGTCGGCCGCGTCTGCACTGGCAGCGGCGCCCTGCCGATCGATGGGACCGGTGGCGGTGCCAGGTGCGGTGCCGAGGGCGCAGCTGTGTGCGTCGGCGGGGGGGCAAAGTCTGGTGGTGGGCCGGGCCGCCCGGTCGTGGGCGCTAGCGTGGGTGCCACGGGCAGCCCTCGCGTGTGGTAAAAGGCAGCCAGACTGTTGGCGTCCGCTAGGAGCATGGCTAGAGTCACCGCTGCTTCCTGGCCTTCTTCGTCCCACGGTAGGTCGTGACCTGGGTCCGAGGGCCGCAGGTAGGCTCGACAGTCGGGGTGCAGGGTACGGAGTCGCGGGGCGGCGGGCGGGGGGAGCTGCGTGGGGTAGTGCCGCAGTTGCATTTCCAGGCTAGCGGGAGCAGTGAATAATGAGGCTGGCCCCCGGAGGCGCTCCCCCCTCTCGGCACGCGCCTCAGTGCGCGCGACATGCGCCGGCGCGTCGCAACTGCGCGCGCGTTGGGGAGTGGTAGCACGTGCCCCCCCCCCCCCCCCGCGCGACGGGGCTCGGTAGCACGTGCCCGGCGCGCGCCACTGCCACGCGCCATGGGAAGCGGCAGCCACGCGCCGCGGGAGGCGGGGCGGGCGTGCGTCCCCGGGCTAGACCGCCGGCCACGGGGCCGCCGGAGGGGGGGCGCTAGGGCCGGTGGGTGGAGCGTGGGACGCGCGCTGGGGGGGGGCGCTGGGGGGGAGCGTGCGCACGCGAGACACACTGGAGGAGGGCGCGCGCGCTGGGGGGCGTGCGCACGCTGGGGGGGGGGGGCAAGGGCTTAGGGCCCCTTCCACCCACTCTGCCAGGTCAGCAGCATTTTGGGGACTATTCTGTCTCCTCAGGGCGGCTACCACCTGGCGCGGCTTCCATGTCCGGCCCCGAAGAGCTTCTCGTCGAGGATGCGGCGTCGGGCCTCACCTCCATCACTCTGCCAGGGGGTCAAGAACCTTGGTTATGCCATACCGAAATCTTGAAGCAGCTTCCGCTCGGGTGCTTCTTGCGCACGGCTGTTGAGGCCCCGACCTACGATGGCAAGGTCCAGTTTCCCTCGGATGCCTTCTGCGCGGCACACTTTACCCTGCTCCAAAGGGAAATCCTCGACTACCAGCGCAATGTAGCTCGAGGCATGCGGCGCATGCTGGTCGTTACCTATGGAATAGTACAGAACGTAGCTGGCCTCGCGGAGGGAGCCAAGCGTACGGCCGCCCGTAGGGCCCGTAGGGCCGCCCGTAGGGCCGAGGCGACGGGCGGAGCGGCTGCAGCCACGACTCGTGCCACGCGTCCGCCCGAAGTATACCCCCTCCAAGCACTACCGGCCCTGGTTCTCGCGTTATCGGAAAACCTGGCACAGCCTGCCCCCGCGCAATACGCCCCGCTCTCGCCCACTAGGGCCAAGTGCCTGGCGTACCTTGGTTTTACGGACTTGCTGGCCATGGTCCTGTCGGATGGCTTCTTTGCAGTCTGGGTGCTCCTGCAGGAGGCTGCCGCCACGTACCAGGTCAGCGTCGCTAACAAGCTCACCGGTTTCGAGGGCTATTGGTGGGACGAAGGCACTAAAGGGTATCGTGGCCAAGACCAGGTGGAAGCTGCGGTGTGGGCTGAGGGCTGCACGGTAGAAGTGCCGGGCGTGGGCACGCTGCAGACCCCCCTGAACCTACTGTCTTTGATCGCCAAGAACATCGAGGACCTGACCGCGGAGCACGAATCCCTCCGTCTGCAGGGAATACGGTACCCCAGTTTCGACTCGTGCATGGAGTTGCTACAACGTCGCCGACCACGACCGGAACTGGACTTTGTAGCCGCGGCGGCACATTTCGGTGTACTTGGTCAGAGATCCAGTACGGACGACGACGGAAGAAGCAGCAAAAGAATCAAGACAGTGTCCTCGCTCGACGGGCAGGCCGAGGAGTAGCTCTCGGTCTGTTCCGTTCTGCTGTGCCCAGCGTTGTCTGAAGAAAAAGGACCGAGCGGAAAGCCTAGCGGAGTTTCGTTTGCTGGGCCACCGCGTTTGCTTGTCCAGTTAGTCATGATTAAAAGCGGCGGTTGGCAACGTACCTGGGACCAGTTTCAAGTTTCCTCCGGGTTAGCCCGGGGGCTTTTAGCCGGTGACCGTAAAACAGGCAGAACGGCGCGCTTTGGTAACCGTGGCGTACCGGCCGGCCCCGGGTGACGACCGCGCCGCGGTGGCCGTGCAGGCCAGGCAGGCGTGCCTCCCCGGGGAGAGGCACGGGGCCGACCGCCGCCATCCCCCCCTCCTCGGGCGCGGGGGGGGGGGGGGGAGGGGGAGGAAGGGGGGATGAGCGCGCTTGAACTGAGGCCGACTGCTACCTCAGTTCCAGCAAGGCCCGGGCCAGGCCAGCCGTCGGCGCGCGGCACAGAGCATCGTCATAGACCAGGCGCACGCGCACGTGTCCGTTCTCGAACATATAGGCCGGGGGCTCCGAGCGGGGGCCGGAGTCCCTGGCGGCGGGGAGTCCGGCTGCGAGCCAGCCGGCCATCTTGTGGGGCGGGCAGATGGCGGGGGGCGCCCCACTTCACCGGACGACGCTGGAGGAGGGGGTGGGGCAGACGGACCACGGGGGGGGGGGGGGGGGACTCCCCCCCTTCCCCCCGGGGAGGAGGAGCGTGGCCGTGGGTGGGCACTGCTTAGGGGGTGGGGGAAGGGGCACAGTAGGCCCCCTCTCTGCCTGCGTGCGTGCACGACAACGCGCGCAGGCGGGGAGGGGGGGGGGGGGGGCAGCCCCCTCCCGCTCTCGGGAGGGGTACGCACACTCGTGTCCTACTTGGCTGTACACGATCCTGACAAGCCGGCACGCCAGCCTGGTGCAGGGCGTGCGGCTACGGACGGACCACAAAGCGATGACCAAGCAAGCGAGCGGGTTTTTGCAGTATGATTTCACGCGCGGCGTAGTCAGGCTAGACTTCAAATCCACGTCCCTGCGTGCGCGGCTGGCGCCGCGGTCTCCCGCCCCCCCGACCAAAAGACTGCGCCTGGAGGAGGCAGCCGCTGCCCCGGACCAACCGCGGCGGGTGGTCGCTGGGCCAGGGAGAGCGAGGGACTCTGACGTAGAAGACAGCGAGGGGGGGAACGGCGACGAAGGGGAGGGCGCTGGCACCGCGGAGGAACTCCTGCTCCTAGACGAGGACCCGCGCTGGGGTTACTTAGCCCCGGCCCTGCCACCGGCGCGTGTATGGCGCGACTACGACCCTCTGCAACGCCGGCGCTGGCTGCTGGCGCTGGAGGCAGCGGACCCCCGTCTCTTTTATGAGTCTGTTCTGTGGTCCGGAGATGACCGGGTGGCAGCGGATCTGGGGCTGCGTACCGGTGACTTACAGAGCGCCCCGATGTGTCTGTCCCCCCAGCGCTTCCGGCGGCTGCCCGTAGCCGTGAAGTTACACCTGTACGAAGCCTTGGGCGAGCGAAAGCGCCGGCTGGTGCTGGTGCACTTTTGGCTGTGCAATACCCTGCACGTGCGCAAGAATTCGTGCTTTGAAGTGGACAGGAGCCGGCGGGGCTGGCTAGCGGAGTGTTTGCCCAATATCCAAAGGACGGCTGAGGGCAGGATGAACTACCTGGGCTTTCGCCAGCTGCAGGACAACCTAGAGCCCGATCGACGACAGTTTCCCAGGAGCCCCTGGTGCGGGCTCTTGGCCTGGGATCGCAAGTCGGCGCGTTTTGAACTAGACGAGAAACGGCGGGAGGACGTGCAGGAGTGCGTAGCCAGCCTCTGGAACGCAGCCCCCGTGGGGGAAGCATCGGCGGCCTCGCCCTGGGTTCGCGTAGGCAGTTCCACCTACGCGCCGCGCTGGTTCTTTAACCAAGAGTCACGCGTAATTGAGAGGCTGCGGCAGGTCTACGACGCCCCGCCCGACACCCCGCCCGACAGCCCAGCCGACGCCCCGCCCGACGGCCCAGCCGAGAGCCCACCCCCCGCGGCGGACGGCGCCCGCCCCGGCCTCGCCCGCCGCGCCGGTGTGCGACGCCGGGGGCTTGTCGGACGAACAGGCCCGGGCCCTGGAGACAGTAACGTCCGCTAGGGTAGGTCTGCTGAGCGGGGCGGCCGGCACGGGCAAGACGACGGTGGCCGGGTGTCTCAAACGCCGGAGCCACCTACCCGTCCTGTTCGTGGCCATGACACGCAACGCGGTCCAGGTAGCGGCCGCTCGGGGCCTAGCCGGGCAGTCGCAGGAGCCGGACCCCCCGTCCTCGGGGGTGGCGGGAGGCCTGGCAGGCCCCGGCCCCCCGGCGCTGTCGTTGCCCGCGCATCGCACACATGCCTGGCTGCGCGTGCGGGCCGGCCTGGCAGACTCCTCACGCCCGTCGTCGGCGTTAACCGCGGACGAGGGAGGGGGGCGGGGCTCCGGCCCCCAGTACGCTTGCGTGGTAGACGAAGTCTCGCTCATGTCGCCTGCCTTCTTTCTGCAGCTCATGTTCGCGCTGGACCAGCTGGCCCCGAACTGCCAACGCTGGCTCCTCTTGGGCGACGAGGCCCAGCTGCCACCCCTGGGGTACGGCTGCGTCCAAAGCCTGCTGCGCGACCTGTTCCCGGGCTCGTGCGCCCGGCTGGAGCGCGTCCATCGCGTCGATGCGGCTACCGACAACTTGTGCGTCGCACAACGCCTGGCGGCGACTCTGCGCTGCCAAGCCCGGACAGCGCCGGCCCCGGCTGCCGAGTGGCTGCAGGACTGTGTTCACTACCTGGGGGACTACCAAGAGACCCCCGCCGGGGCCCGGTTCGACGTGTCCACGTGGCAAGGCTGGGCTCCCACCCTGCGGCAGTGGCACGACAGGCACGGGCTCGTGATCGACGACCGCTTCTGGACGCAAGGGCCGCCCCCCTTCCCCGACTACCAGCTCGTCGTAGTCCGCCAGCAAGAGGCGGCTCTGCTGAACTTGGGCCTAGCGCACCTAGCTGGAGCCACGGCGCTGCCAGCCCGCCCCGGTGTGCCGAGCTCACACCAACCCCCCGCGTACGCACTGTACCCCGGGGCCAAGGTGCGCCTCGAGTGCCGCAAGCTGGGCCGGACCAGCGACCCCCTGCTGTGTGAGTCGTGCCTGGACGCGCTGGCGCTAGTACGCGCTCGCGCAGGCACCGATGGCCCACCCAACGACGCGGACGGTCCGCCCGCCACGGGCGGCCGGCGCCGCCGCCGCCCGGCAGATGACCGCCGCCAGGCAGACGACGCCTGGCTGCTTCCGCCCGAGCGCCGGACCACCCAGGGCGGGGCGGAAAAGCTGGAGCAGCTCCTGCCGCCTCACTGCCTGCCGAGCCCAGAGGTGCGCTGCCTGGGCTACGTCGTCCGCAACCAAGACGTCACTTACGAAAGACGCGGGTCGTCGCTGGTGCTAGCTGGACAGGAGCCTGTCCAGTCCACCGCCAGCGGGCCGCGGGCCGAGGTCTTAGACCACCGCTGCTGCTGGGCCTGGCGCGTCTTCACGCTGTGGGTCGGCAATGCTGACCCGCCGGCGGGGGAGCAGCGGCCGCCGCGACCCCGCCTGGCCTTCTTCTACTCCAAGAGGCAACGCGGCGAGGACGGGCTGAGCTGGGCCTTCGCGCAGACCGACATGTGCGTACAGGGCAACGAGTTCGACCGCGTGTACTTGGTCCTGTCGCCCACCCCTTACTGTCCCCGCAACTACCACCTGGCCAAGATTGTGTACACGGCCCTGTCCCGCTGCCGGGAACGGGGGGAGATCTGGGTGCCCCAGCGCCGTCGCGGCGCCAGGTATCCCGAGCAACGGAGCCTGTTGTGGGACCGGAGCGTCCGGCCATGGAACCACGACGTGCTGTCCATCAAGGCGCTGTGCCAGCCCCCTCCTCGTGGGCCAGAGCACCCCCCCAGCCGGCCGGGCGGAGAGGAAGAAGCGGCCGGTCCTGCCCCGCCTGCTTGCTAGGGCCGGCTCGGGTGGGCGCACGCCACTATTAAAAAAAGACCTCTCCAGGCTCTGGAATGCGTAACGACGAGGTGGTCCGGTTTAGGGAGCCGGGCGGGTACCGGGACCGCACTAGCCGGCTGTTTTCCTCTTTCTGTCTCTAGATGAGCGGGTCTCGTGTACGCACGCTCGCCGATAGTCCCCGCGGGGCGCGTTCTACCTGGCTGTGTAGCTGTACCGAGATAGACGTAGGAACCCGTAAGGTTTTCTTTTGACCACGGCAGGAGATTTACTAGCCAGAGACTATAGCCCGGCCTAGGCCGAACTACTGGAACTTCGTGCGCCTCCGCTTAAGCCGTAGAGATGCCAGAGATATTTCACACTGCCCGAAAGCTTAAAATACCGCTCAACGTCCTCTCGTCGTTCCCTGGCTCTCGTCGCCTCCGGGATCCGGATGATGATGTCGTCCGAAAGCGGGTCGTCGAGCACACAGCGGCCGACTTCGTAGAGTCGGGTAGCTAGCTCCTTTAGTTTGACTGCGTAAGTTTTTTTTCTCGGCCACCTGTCTGTCTCGAAGGAGTCGAAATGTTTGACGTTTCGCCAGAAGGAAGCATCGCTTTCGCCGTCGGGGGGGCTTAGGGGGCTGGGCCAGAACCAGGGGACGTCGGTCACGATGCGTTCTGCCGATCCTTTCCCGTGCAGCCGCCGCCCGTCTCGCATTATGTCTACGGGTATAAGACCTTCAGCGTCTACAAGGAAACGCTTTCTTGTTGTCGAAGGGCCTGCGGCGCTTTCTCGCTCGGGCAGAAATCCCCAGAAGAAGTGACCCTTACCATTTTTCGCACCGTGGTGGTCAAAGATGGCGCTACAAGTCGCTAACTGCTCGAACGTGTAAATGCGCCAGTGGTAGATGAGAGCCGCCAGCTTAACATTGCCGCAGCCCTGTGCAGTTCGCACCGCGCCTTGTTGGGTCATCAAGCAGCGCCAGATGTTGCCCCGGGCACACGGAGGCACGTCATCGTCGGTTGTTGGCAGAAGCAGATACGGAATCCATTTTCGGTCGGCCGGGTCACGCGAGTTCTCTAAACTAAGCAGAAACGCCAATAGCTTGTCAGTGTTAGTCTGGGCCAGGAAGGAGATTGCCCCTGCGTCGTACAAGCTAGCTTCTCCCATTTTGAGTACCCCGTTACATTCGGCGGCGAGTGCCGCAAGGCTCACTAGGCCTGCCGTCGCTAGCTGCGCCGTGGTAACCGTCACTCTGCGCTTATTGGGCCAGACTAGAGTTACGGCACCCCACTGTCGAACGGCCCCGGCGGCGGCCGCTGCCTTCTCCTCCGGCTTCCCCTCGTCGTCGTCGCTCAGGGACCCGACCCCCGTGGCCGCTGCATTCTCCTCCCGCTTCCCCTCGTCGTCTTCGGCCCCGACCTTCTTCTTCTTAGCCGGGGGGGGGACACCCTCCCGCTTCGAGCAGGACGTACACGTCCGGCTCATCTCTGGCTTTAGAATAGTACCGGCACAGTTGTGGCAAGCCCGCTGCCTGGCCTCCTCCTCCTCCCGTCCTCCCCCGCGCGTGGCTGGGGCCGGGGCGGGAGAGTGCCCCCCCCCCCCCCCCCCCCCCCCCCCCCAGGGGGGGGCGAGCGCCCCGGGCGCACCTTCCCCGGGGGGGGCGCCTCCTTACCCTTCGTCAGGGAAGGCGGAACGGAGTGGCTTTTGCACAAGATATCTTTGCGGCTCGCGACTGGGACCGGCTTGGTAGGGACCAGGGATTTATACAGTTGGTATTAATTTTCCGTTATGTGCCTGGGAGCAAGGGGTAGCTCTTTAGCGCCGTAAAGGGGGAGAGAAGACGACTCAACGTTTGTGCCTTTTTTTAATTACCCCAAGACTCGTGTCCTCCTTGGAGTGTTGCTGACGGATCCCCGGCCCGCGCGCTAGCCGTCTGTTTTTGCCCCTCCTCCTCTGGCACACGCACGCACGGGGCCGGGAGGAGGGGGGCGCCCCCCTTTTCCCGACGAGGGGCGGGCCAGGCCGGAGGGTGGTTCCGTTCCTGCTACCGGACGAGCGGGGGGGTGCGGTCTCGACCGGCTCGCTGCTCCGAGAAGTGGAACTTGAGCGCCTGCGCTACCACCTCGTTGCGGGTAGTCTTGGAGTCTAGGCCGAGCCGGGCCCTCACCTCTCGGAGGATGGACGCTACCACCCGAGTCTTGTTCCCAGAGAGCAGATGGTCCTCCCTCGCCTGGGCGGGGCCTGCGTAAGCTAGCCCGGGGCAGAGCTCACGCACGCGGTCTACGATGGCCAGCAGTGTGTCCACCTCTCTGGCTCTGTTTGATAAGCACAGGGCAGAGTTCCAGGCCTGCAAGCACACCCTGTACTCCCTGCGGCGCCTGGTATCTCTGTCGTGCACGAACCTGTCGAGCGTGGCGTCTCCTGCCACTTCCTCCAGCTTCGCGTACTTGTGGCTGCTGGGGTACGGCTCGTGGTCGTATTCCCGGGCGCGCTTCTCGGGCGAGCCACGGGACGGGGTGCGGTGGTGCGGCGGCGCCAGGGAGGCAGAGGAGTGGCGGGGAGAGGAGTGGCGGGGGAGGTCGACGGGCACGACGGGCGGCGCGGCTAGCAGTGCAGCGGTCGCCGCCTGGTCCGTAGCCTGGGACAGGCAGACGAGTAGCTCCCGGGCATCGGCTACAAAAATTTGCCACTTCTGCACGGTGCCAGCGAGGCGCAGGCGCAGCACCGCGGGGCTGAACGTGCCGTCCGGGACAGGGGAGCCAGCGCCCCACCCACGTGCCACGGGCGGCGGGCGGTACGCCGAGGGGCCCTCGGGGCTAGAAGACTCGCCGTAGGGAGCACTGGGCCCCCCCGGCGGGAGTGGTGCTGTGGTGGGCCGGACGGCCACAGGGGTGGCCGGGACCAGGCCGGGCGCGGCCACGGGGGCCGCCGGGCCGGCGGGACAGATTTCTGGCGTGGTGGCTGGCGGCGCCGGGGCCAGGCCGGGCGCGGCCACGGGGGCCGCCGGGGCGGCGGGACAGATTTCTGGCGGGGTGGCTGGCGGCGCCGGGGCCAGGCCGGGCGCGGCCACTGGGGCCGCCGGCCCCCGCCCGGGCTGCGCCGTGGTCGCTGGCGCCGCGGTCGGTGGTGCCGGCTGCGGCAACACGGAGGGTCGGGGGCTGCCGCACGGGGGCTGGGGTTCGCTGCACGGAGGCTTGGCTTCTTGCATCTGGTGTCCAGAGCGCTGGCTGGAATTGTGGCCCGGGCGGAGGGCCCCCGCTTACCCCCCCCACCGGCGCGCGCCGGCAGCGCCCGCCGCCGCGAGCCGGCACGCGCCCCCTCCCCGCCCCGCGCCGGTGGGGGGGGGGGGGGCAGACTGCTCCCCCCCCTCCCCGCGCGCCCGTGCCCGCCCGTGCGCGCACTGCCCCCCCTCCCTCCCCCGCGGGCCGCTTCCGGGCACGAGCGGGGCCGGGAGGGCGTGCGCGCGCCGAGCGGGCCCGAACGCGCGGGGCCAGGAGGGGGGCGCGGGCCAGGCGGGCACGAGCGCGCGGGGCCGGGGGGGGGGGGCCGGTTGCGCCCAAACCACGGCAGGGTTGACCTTCACTTTTAATCAAGGCCGCGACGGGACGAGCCAGGGCCGGACGCGGCCGGGACCGAGCAGCCAGTGGAGCGCGGCTGGACCCCCGCCGCGGGGGGCCGGTGGCAGACTAGAGGCCGGAGGGGGGCGGCGGTCCCGGCGGCGGATCCGGCAGGGGCGCCCCAAAGCCCACCACCATGTGTACCACCGCTACCCAGCCCTCGCCCTCGGTCCACCCGGTGTGGCTGCCCTGGGGCGCGACGTACGCGTAATGCGAGAGGGGGAAATCGTTGCGCACCACGCAGGGCCTCCCGGGGAGGCCGCCCGGCCCGTCGAGGGACGTTTGGTCGGGCCGGTAGGCCCGCAGCCGCTTGTGCGTGAAAGTGACGTGCAGGTCCTGCGCCCGGAGCTCCCGGGCCAGCAGCGCCCCTAGCTGCGGGCAGGCCAACAGCGCACTCTCCAGCGCCGGGGCATGCGTGTTCCAGCGCTCCAGTAGGACCAGCAGCTGCTGCCAGGCCTTGGCCTCCGCCGTCTCCGGGCCCACGGCCGGTGGCCGCTCGGGCACGGCCGGGGGCGCCGGGTCGAGCAGGGATTTCGGGGCAAAGCCCCCCGCCTGGCCCTGGTCGTCACTCTCGTCGTCGGAGCTCAGCGGCGAGACGTCGCCCAGGTCTAGCTCGTCGTCGGGCCTCTCCGCCTCTGCCGCCGCCTGTAGGGACGGTAGTTCTTGCAGCGGCTGCTGCTGCCGCCCGCCGTGGCGGGGGGCCTGTGGCCGGAACTGTTGCATCAGGTTCAGGAGCCGCTCGCGCCCGAACTGCACCAGGTTCGGCCCCTCATAGTCCCGGCTCTCCTCCTCCCCGGACCCGCGCGGCGTGCGGAAGGGCCCGCCCTGCGCCGACAGGGGCCCCGGGTCCTGCGCAGCCCACAGGCTCCGGTACAGCACGCCAGAGGTACGTGCCTGTTTCGCGGGGGGCTGCGACCAGGCAAAAGCCTCCACGCCCCAGTAGTGCTCCAGGCAGCCTTGCAGCAACTGCGCGTTCCAGTGCGACTGCGGGTGCGTGCGCAGCAGGCGCAGGCGGAAGCGCACGGCGTCCAACAGCAACGCCAGCCACTGGCCGCGGGCGCTCAGAAAGCTCTGGCGCCACTCGGCGCCCACGGTGGGCGCGGCTGCCCCGCCGGCGCTAGCACCGCCTGGCAGCGCCGGTGCGTTGGCTGCCGCTGCGCTCGCTGCCCCTAGCATGCCGACTCAGCTTTCTGGCGGGGGTGGCCAGGGGGCGGCCAGCCCCCGGGGGGGGCGCCTCCTTCCCCGCTAGCCCGTGTGCGGGAGCGGGGGGGGGGAGCAGGGGAAGGCACGAGTGCGCGGAGTGGAGGGGGGCGGGGGCCAGGAGTAGTGCGGCGGGAGGGCAGGGCCAGGGCGGCGCCTGCTGCTGCCCGCCGTGCCCGCTGGGCGGGGGGAGGGGGGAGAGAAAGGACGGGCACGATGGACCGTGTTCCGCCCCCCTGCGCACACGCGCGGCAGCCGCCGGCCGTGGCGCGGCCCTGGCAGAGCGGGGACCGCGTGGGTGAGTGGGTGCTGCACTCTCGGCTCGGCCGGGGGGGCTTCGCCGAGGTCTGGCTGGCGCACGCCCAGACGGGCGGGAGCCCCGTGGCCCTCAAGATCTTCACCCGGGAGAGCACACACCCTTCCACCTGTTCGCGCCGAGAGTACCTGATCCAGCGCGAGCTCTTGCTGGCCGTGCCCGCCAACGCTCTGCAGACCCCGTGGGTCCTGGAGCACTTGCTGGTGCAGGGCAAGGGAGTGATTGTGATGGAGTACTATCCCCTCAAGTGGCGCAACGTGTACCTGCGGCGGGACGGGGGCAGGGGCGCCGCGGAGGCGGTGGACAGCCTCCTGCAGCTCGTCGGCGGCCTAGCGCACTTGCACCTGGCGGGCTACCTGCACCGGGACCTCAAGCCCGACAACCTAGTGCTCAGCCAGGACCGCCGGCGCCTGTGTCTGGTGGACTATGGCTTCAGGACCGCCGGCGCCTGTGTCTGGTGGACTATGGCTTGGCGTCACGCAGGCACAGCCCCCCGGCCACCGCTAGCACCCCCCTGCCGCCCCTCGACGGAGCTCATTCTCAGTGGGGCACCTGCATCGTGGGCACCTGGACGTACATGAGCCCCCGCGCGCACGTGGCCGAGGCCTCGCACCGGTCGATGACTTGTGGAGCGTAGGGTACATGCTAGCCGAGGTCCTGGCCGGGGCACGCCTGCCGTGGGCCGGCCCGCGCCAGCACAGAAAACACAGCAAAAACCAGTACGTGCTCCGGTCCAAGCAGAAGTGGGAGCAGGAGCTGACGGGACCAGTGGCGGACTACCTGGCCGCCTGCCGGCGCTGGCCTCGGAAGCCCTGGACGGAGCAGGCCGACTATGACGAGTTGGGGCCGCGCGCCGCGCCGGCGCGACGCAAGAGCCAGCCGCCGGCGGGGAGCAGGCCGCCCCGGGGCGAGCCGGCCACCCGGTAGCGGCGGCAGGCCTGGCACGACGCCCGAGGAGCGGTTTTTTCCTCCTGCTTCCCTCTCTCCCGCCCCCCCCCCCCCTCTCTGGACCCCCCCTCTTTGGGCCCCTCGGGCTCCCCCCTCGGGCCTCCCCCTCGGGCCCCTCGGGCCCCTCGGGCCTCCTCCCCCCTCCCCTCGGGCTCTCCCCCTCGGGCCTCCCCCGGGCCGCCCTGCCCCTTCCCCCCTTCCCCCGTGTTGTCCCCGGCCCGAGGGGGGAGGCCCGCCGCGGCGGGGGTGGTGATTAAAAGCACTTACTCTGCTACGCTGTGACGCCCGGCCCAGAGCCCGGGAGTGAAACTGACGGGGCAGAGAGCTAGAGAGAGAAAAAGTCGGTCGCCAGCCTCGACCATGCTCAGCGCGCTCGTCTGGGCGCTGCTGGCGGCGCCGGCCCGGTCGGCCTGCGCCCTGGAGAACGGCACGGTCCTCAACTGGAAGGCCCGGATCCTGCTGGCGGATTCGGGGCTCGGCTCCTACGGGGGCTCGCCCGCCATCACGCTCAACATTGAGACGCCGGCCTCCTTTACCGGCGCCGGCTCGCCCTTGTTCCGGGCCCCCGCGCACTGCGGGCCCGGGGAACTGCCACATGCCGCGCACGGGCGCAGCGGCGACGACTGCTGGGACCGCAACCTGGTGTTCCTGCACTACACGAGCGACTGCGCCTTCACGGTCGTCGACGAGGGGCGGGACCGGGTGCGGCTGTCGGGCACGGTGCAGGCCAACGCCTCGCGCGTGGTGAACTGGTTCGGCCTGGACTTTACCCAGACCTTCCAGTTCCCGCTCAGCTTCACGGCGCGCTTCGCGACCACGGTCGTGCTGAATTCCACGACCACGGCGCTCATCAACAACACCAACGACTGTTACCTGACGTCGCACTGCTACGGCTTCGAGTGCGTGCTGGTGCAGCAGCGCCGGCGCGGCCTGCTACAGCAGGTCGCGACGGGCGGCAAGGGCGTGAACTTCTGCAATTGCAGCACGGTAGACCCCCACGGCGTGCCGGGAGTGTGCACGGGCGTGGTGCACGCCGACGCCCACTGCGGCACCGACACGGCGGCGCCCGTCAGCCGTAACTGCCCGCACACGGACCTGGTGATCGACCTGCGCGACCACGCGGCGCGCCTGTCGCGGGCGACGCTCGGGGGCCCGTACGGCCCCCCCGGCTACACGGTGCCGTCGTGGTGCGACTGCACGTCGCCGCTGTCGCCGGAGCTGTACCAGGTGACGCAGGTGTACCGGGCCATCACGCCGCCCGCCGGCGCGCGGCAGGAGGTCTTCCTGGGCGTGCCGGGCAACGCGAGCTTCGTGTACGACCACGCGATCGCGAGCTACGTGTTTGGCGCCAAGGGCGCGTGGCGCGTCGAGTACCTGGTGCACGACATCGCGGGCAACGTGGCCAACTGCAGCTTCTGGGTGCGCGTCGTGGACAGCTCGCCGCCGGACCTGGCCGCGCACCCGCTGTGCCAGGGGGGCCGCACGCTGCGCGTCCGCGGCCAGAACTCGGAGCCGTACCTGGACCCCGTGCTGCAGGCCGGCGGCAACCTGAGCGCCGTGCTGCGGGCGCATTGGGCCGCTGACGGCTTCGAGGACAACAACCTGCGGCTGCTGCAGTCCTTCTCGGACGACCTGTGCGCGCACACCTACGACAACGTCGACAACGGCAGCACGCACTGCGCCCGCTATGCGTACGCGGCGCGGTTTGCGCCGCTGCTGCAGAACTTCACGTCCGCCTTCGGCGGCGGCGACGCCGTGCGGCCCTGGCTGCCGGACGGGGTGTACGCGGTGGCGGCCGACGTGACGGACGAGGCGGGCAACGTGGCGTGGTGCAACTTCAGCGTGAGCGTCGACAACGTGCCGCCGGCGCTCGACTGCGCGGGCGGGCCGGGCCGCGCCTACCGCGGGGACGAGGTGGCGGCCGACGTGCTGTACCGGCACGGCGTGACCCAGGCCTCGTACCCCGGGACGCGCGTCGACTCGTGGCTGGTGCTGCTGGAGCCCGAGGCGGTGCTGGGCGCCAGCGGCTACACGACGCCGCTCACGTCGGCGCAGCTGCGGTACGCGTCGGCCGAGGCCGCGACGGCGCACGACTTCCTGCGCGTGGTGCAGCGCACGCAGCCCGGCCGCGGCGCCTGCCCGGGGTCGGCGGAGGAGTGGCTGGCGGGCGACTCCGTGTCCACGCCCGGGGGGACGTGCGTGCAGCTGCCGGTGTACGCCGGCCACTGGTACCAGGTGGTGCCGGAGGTGAACGGGTCACAGAGCTACGGCGCGACGGTGGTGACGATCAGGGGCCCCGCGGGCTGCAACGGCACGGCGCCGGACGAGCTGCGCTCCGACCACCTCGGCGCCGTGTCGGCCGGCTGCTACCCGACCGAGAACGGCAACGCGACCTTCTGCGTCGCGCCCGCGGGCGCCGGGTACGCGGCCTGGGGCTACTGGGTGTGGCTGTGGGGTTGCGACCTGGGCTACGCGCTGGCGGCGCGGGACCTGTACGCGACCCACGCGGCCGCGGCGGGCGCGGGCGGCGTGGCGGGCGGCGTGGCGGGCGGCGGGCTGGCGGCGGCGGGGGCCGGCTCGCTGCGCCTGCGCGCGCTGTTCGAGGCGAACGCGGGCTTCGGCTCGCTCCGGCCGCTGCCGTACGGCTGGTCGCTGCGCGTGGGCTACGCGGCCTACGACGACCACGGCAACGTGGCCGCGTGCCTCGTGGACTACGAGGTGCGCGACCCGCAGCCGGTGCTGACGGCGGGCGAGGCCCAGGTGCGGTACGAGCTGCCGCCGGACTTTTGGGACGGGGGCGAGCTGCTGGCCACGCACGAGGAGGCCGCGCTGCGCCGCTCGCTCGTGGTGCGGCCGCAGGACCTGTGGCTGTGTGCCGACTACGCCGTCGAGGACCACGAGGCGCTGCTGTACACGTTCGAGTGGACGTCCACGTACACGGGCACCTTCTGCGGACTGGCAGCCACGGCCACGTACACGGGCGGGGCCGAGTTTGTGGTGGACGCCGAGCCCGTGCACGGCCGCGCGCCGCCGCCGGCCACGACCACGGTCGTGCCGGCCAACACGGCCACGGCCGAGTTCGCGGACGGCGTGTCGGCCGGCGAGCTGGCGGGGCCCGCGTCGCCGCCGGACCCGGCGCTGTCGTGGCTGCAGCGGCGCCGCCAAGCGCAGCAGAGCAGCGGCAGCGGCGGGCTGCAGTACCAGTGCCTGGACGCGTACGAGGGGTTTTATGCGGCCAGCGCCAGCCAGACCCTCGTAAACGGCACCACCACGTACACGCGCACGCTGGCGGGCCGCGCCACCGACTGGCTGTACCTGTACCCGGGCGTGACGCACGTGACGCTCACGGTGTCCTGCGAAAAAAATAAGTTTTATTATTGATGGGACGATTGTTTCGTGGTTTAATGCTACTGGCTTAGATTGTAATAGTAGTCGGATTGTTAATCTAGGAGCACCACAAAATGCGAATGAAGCGGTAAATAGGCAATATCTGGATGATAATTGTTTGAAACTAACAGGAGACCAAACTATAACAGGAATTAAAACATTCAACGGGACGAGCGCTGTAATAAAATATCTAACTGTAACACAAACGGCCGATTGATACACTTTCAGATGTGGTTATAACCGCGCCGATAGCGATGAATAGTTATCTAACATATAACTCAATAAACTGGGTAAATAAAACATTTCCGATAAACGTGGATGAATTTGGCAATATTAGTATGGGAAGGAAGAATATAACAGGAGTTAATTTACTAAATACCAAAGATGTTGATGAATGGATATTTGAGCATAATGATAATAATGATAAAGTTTCAGCGAGTGGAAGTATAGATAGCCACAGCGATGTGTCAATATCAGGCTTCCCAGCAGATAACCAACTGCTTATGTATAGCACGGGACAAATGGAGAAACACCACACCACCATTTCTTAGATTAGACGGCACTGCTAGTATGACGGGAGGACTAAATATGGGCGGGTTTGCTATTTCAGGGGCTTCTACATATAATGGAATTAATCTCGCTAATCTCGCAGTTGATGGTTCGGTGGTCAAACTAACAGGAGACCAAACCATAGCAGGAATTAAGACATTTAGCAGTATAATAAATGCGAGTGCGGGGATTGATATGAAAAGCCAAAGCATAACAAATGTAAATCTTGTTGATGGCGTGGATGTTTCCGTTCTTGATACTTCGGTGGTTAAACTAACAGGAGACCAAACCATACTAGCAGGGAATAAAAAATTTACATCAACTTTAGAAGTAAGTGGTTCGTCCAATCCTACTACTTTTGACGGCATTGGCATAGCATTTGATACAAAAATAGGAATGATTGCAGCACAAAAAACAGCAACAGCGACTTGGTATCCGATACAAATAACTGGTTCGTATGTAGAGTTATATTCAGGTAATACTTTAATTATAACCGCAACTGGAACAACATTAAGTTTGAATAACAACAAAATAACAAACTTAGCCGACCCTTCCGCTTCAACAGATGGAGCAAATAAAAGTTATGTTGATACAAAAGACTGGCAAAATGTGAAACTAACAAGAACCATAGCAGGAATTAAGACATATAGCAGTGGTGTTGAAATAACGGGAAATTCAATTAATTCAACAACGAAGGGAACATTCATCGTTTTCAATTTTACAAGTAATATCGGGTCAATTGCTAGTTTGGATATGAAAACTGCAACATATTACAACTTTGAAATTTCTGCGAAAAAAATAAGTTTTATTATTGACGGGACGATTGTTTCGTGGTTTAATGCTACTGGCTTAGATTGTAATAGTAGTCGGATTGTTAATCTAGGAGCGCCACAAAATGCGAATGAAGCGGTAAATAGGCAATATCTGGATGATAATTGTGTGAAACTAACAACAGACCAAACCATAACAGGAAGTAAAACATTTAATGGGGCGAGCACTACGATAAAATATCTAACTTTAACGAACAATGCCGATTTTAATAATCAAGTTATCATTAATGGTGGAAATATAACATATAATGGGGCGAGGATATTAAACCGAAATGGAGGAGATATATTCTTTTCACAGACATCAGGTGATTACCAATATTTCTTATTTACTTTAAATACTGCTACAAGTGGAACCGCAGACCAAAGAGGTTATGTATTTACGAATGTAGCATTTGATGTAAAAGGGGCGGGACTTTATATTTCAAAACTTTTGGATAATAAAAGTGCTTCATCTGACATCGTCCGTTTTAACAATGCTGGGGGGTATGCGGTTTTATGGAGCCTTAGATATGAACTCAAACAACATAACAAATGGTGGAACAATAACGGGAACATCAGTCACTTTAACTGCTGGCGACTACAACAACATTAACGGCGAGCGACAAAATAACAACATCACTAACATCATCGATAAGCAGACCAATAATTCTAGGAAACACATCAAAATCAGTGAATGGAATGACAGGGGGCTTAGAATTATACGGGACGGCTGGCAATATCGGAGGGGCACACTTACAAGCAATAACAACGGCGGATGCTTATCCAACATTTCAATTATTGAACTGGGCACACGACAATATCAATTTATATTTTGATTGTTATTACAACGGGACGAGCATATTATCTTCTAACACTTCTTCAAATTTTCAAATAGCGAAATACTTAAACAAACTAAGTTTTAATTATAAAAATGGCGGAACACTCGGGCAGTCTATAACGATGACAGAGGCGATATCTATTGATACAGCAGGCTTATTAACAACAAAGGCAATAACGGCGAGCGATAAAATAACAACAGCACTAGGCAAACCAATAATTATAGGAAACACAACAAAAGGAATAGGAGCAACGGCAGGTTTAGAATTATACGGAACGGCGAGTAATGTCGCAGGAGCACATATACAGGCAATAACTTCAACAGACATCTATCCAGTTTTTCAACAACTAAACTGGTCGCATGATAATGTCAATTTAAGTTTTGATGCTTATTTTGATGGCACGAACTGGAAATCAAGCCACAGCGGTTCAAACTTTCTAATTCAAAAAGGTGGAAAACTCGCTTTTTATTATAATTCAGGAACAGCGGTGGGAAACAATATATCTTACACTGAGGCGATGAACATTAATACGTCGGGAGATTTAAGCATCACAACAGCATCCAGCAGATTTTTAACATTAAGAAAAAGACCAAGTTCTACTTACGACCCACAGATATATATGAAATCAGGAGGATATTCAAATTATGTCACAATCTGCTCGTCTCTGGGAATTCTACATGCTTGGACTACTTCAAACTCTTCAGGTGAGCCGTCTGGCAGTTATAATTATGTTCCGCTTAATGGTGCTTGGACAAACTCATCTGACAGGAGGCTAAAATCAGATATTAAAACATTAGACTGCGGGGATTGTTGTGAGAAACTAATGAAAATAAATTGTTGTTCATATTATTTGAAAGCAGACGAAAAGAAAGAACAAAAGAACCACGGATTTATTGCTGATGAAGTTAAAAAAATATTTCCTGAATTTGTATCTGAAAATGGAATGAAAGCAGATGATGGAAATGGAAATCTTGAAGGCATAACATATACAAGTTTTATACCAATATAAGTCAGTGCTTTTCAACACATGGCGGAAAAGGTAGTTAATTTAGAAAAAGAAAATAAAAATCTCATGCTTATTATAGAAGATCTATCTAAGCAACTTTCTGAAACACGAGCAGTCGTGTTTCCTAATACGCTTTGCAATGCCCCCTAGATTACACCCACCACCTCCGCTCATTGATATGACAGATGGCGAACTAACACCAGAATTAAAAAATCGTGTTTTGGACATTTCGTTGAAAACTGAGGAAAAAAAAGTAGAGCACGAATTGGAAGATAACTGGAATTGTTGTTGTATAAAAAACAGACCAACGGACAGCCAACTTATTAAATACTTATTTCAAATGGGTATCATTATTGCCATTATAACCCTTTGTATCGTGAGGCTATCTGAAAAGAACTTGCCGTGCGAGGTTGCTAATACTTATGTCGGAATTTTAACACTATTGATTGGCATCTGCCTTCCATCGCCTTCTAGTTCAAAGAAGTGATATTTATCAACGAAAAGCAATGATATCAGTGAAATCAACCTCATCTTCACTCTCACTCTGCTCGGGTGTGTCATCTTGATCCTTCTCGTTAATAATATCTGTTGCTAAATTCTTATTTTCTCTGCTATTTTTCGTTCCATATCTTCGTCTTCGCTTTTAACAGCGTTTCGGTATTGCTCCAAAACCTTTTTGGCATGTTCCATTTTTCTCTGCTTTGCTTTTTGTTTAATTCCATCGACTGTTTTTCCCCAGTTTTGGCGGCTCGCTTCGGGAGACGGCATTTTAGAATCTCACTTCGTGCTTCGCACTCTCGCTTATTCTAAAAATATTCTATACTAAGATTATTATATTTTAGTATTTTTAAAATTAAATATTCATTCTAATATACAATGGGTAGTCAGTACAAAAGTTTACTTGGCCTTAATGAGTTGGCGATAGACTCACTCAATATACTTAACTTAGACCTTACCAACACAAACATAGTCGGTCTGAATACAGACAGAGTGCCAGAAGATGCTGATCCCGTAAATCTTTATTACACTGACGACCGATTTGACACACGTCTCGCTTTAAAATCAACTACGGATATCAAAGAAGGAAAAAATTTATACTATACAGAGCAACGAGTAAGGGATAATGACGAAGTCAAAGCCTCAACTCAACACAGAAGCAATACTTCCAATCCGCACCAAACAAGTTTATATAATTTGATAGACACAAACATATTTGCACAAGCGAGCGGACAATACTTAACTTACAACGATGTAGAAGGCAAATCGAAGAATACAGCCCTTAGTTCAATTGATACACTTTCAGATGTGGTTATAACCGCACCAATAGCAATGAATAGTTATCTAACATATAATTCAATAAACTGGGTAAATAAAACATTTCCGATAAATGTGGATGAATTCGGCAATATTAGTATGGGAAGGAAGAATATAACAGGAGTTAATTTACTAAATAGCAAAGATGTTGATGAATGGATATTTGAACACCAAGATAATAATGATAAAGTGTCAGCGAGTGGAAGCATAGATAGCCACAGCGATGTGACAATATCAGGCTTCCCAGCAGATAACCAACTGCTTATTTATAGCACAGGACAATGGAGAAACACTACACCACCCTTTGTTAGATTAGATGGCACTGCCAGTATGACGGGAGGACTAAATATGGGTGGTTTTGCTATTTCAGGTGCTTCTACATGTAATGGAATTAATCTCGCTAATCTCGCAGTTGATGGTTCGGTGGTCAAACTAACAGGAGACCAAACCATAGGAGGAATTAAAACATTCAGCAGTGAAATTAAAGCAAATGCGGGGATAACAACAACAACATTAACAACAAGCGACAATGTGGTAGTAGGAGCAGGCAAAAGTATTTTCATAGATAGAAAAGCACTCGCCAACAATAAATTAGTCTTATGGGATGGAGGAACGCCATCAACAACTGCTTTTATTGGTTTTGGTGTTGCTAGTCAAACTTTTCTTTATAATGTTAATGCTTCAACTGATAGTCATATATTTTACTATGGCGGGACAAACGAATTATTCAGGATTAATAATGGAGAAGTTAAGGCATCAAAGGTAATAACCGCAAGTGCGGGGGTATCAACAACTACACTCACGGCAAGCGGATTAATGAATGCGAGTGCTGGTATTGATATGAAAAACCAAAGTATAACAAATGTGAATTTAGTTGATGGTGTTGATGTTTCTGTCCTTGATACTTCGGCGGTTAAAACCTCAGGAAACCAAACCATAGCAGGAATTAAGACATATAGCAGTGGTGTGGAAATAACTGGAAATTCAATCAATTCAACAACCAAGGGAACATTCATTGTTTTCAATTCTACCAGTAATATTGGGTCTATTGCTAGTTTGGATATGAACACGGCAACATATTACAACTTTGAAATTTCTGCGAAAAAAATAAGTTTTATTATTGACGGGACGATTGTTTCGTGGTTTAATGCTACTGGCTTAGATTGTAATAGTAGTCGGATTGTTAATCTAGGAGCGCCACAAAATGCGAATGAAGCGGTAAATAGGCAATATCTGGATGACAATTGTGTGAAACTAACAACAGACCAAACCATAACAGGAAGTAAAACATTTAATGGGGCGAGCACTACGATAAAATATCTAACTTTAACGAACAATGCCAATTTTTATAATCAAGTTATCATTAATGGTGGAAATATTACATATAATGGGGCGAGGATATTAAACCAAAATGGAGGAGATATATTCTTTTCGCAGACAACTGGTGATTATCAATATTTCTTATTTACTCTAAATACTGCTACAAGTGGAACCGCAGACCAAAGAGGTTATGTATTCACGAATGTAGCATTTGATGTAAAAGGGGCGGGACTTTATATTTCAAAGCTTTTGGACAATAAAAGTGCTTCATCTGACATTGTCCGTTTTAAGAATGCAGGTGGTATGCGGTTTTATGGTGCCTTAGATATGAATTCAAACAACATAACAAGTGCTGGAACAATAACGGGAACATCAATCACTTCAACTGCTGGCATGACTACAACCACATTAACAACGAGTGATAAAATAACAACAGCACTAGGCAAACCGATAATCATAGGCAAAACAACGAAAGGAGTAGGAGCAACAGGCGGATTAGAGTTATATGGAACGGCGAGCGACCCCGCGGGGCCCACATATACAAGCAATAACAACGCCAGATGCGTATCCAGTTTTTCAAATGTGGAATTATGCTCATAATGATATTAATTTAGGTTTTGATGCTTATGTGTCGGGAGGGGTATGGAAATCATCTTCTGCAACATCTAACTTTTTAATACAAAAAGGAACTAACCTTATTTTCTATTATAAATCAGGGATAGCGGTGGGGAATAATGTATCGTTTAATGTCGCAATGGACATCAGTAGCACATCGGGCTTATTAACAGCGAATGCGGGAATATCAACAACAACATTAACAGCAAGTGGATTAATAACGGCGAATGCGGGAATTACATTTTCTGGGTTGCTAACGACCACAACTAATAATGGAGCGAAAATAGGAATTCAAGGACAAACAGACGGGACGAATGCGAGAGGAATATTTGTATGGGATACTGCTGATTCGGCATGGGGGATTTATATGTCTCAGTCTGGAGCAAATAAAGCATTAAATGGAGGAACAGCACCAGCAGGAGGAGTAGGCGGAGGATTAACTTCTTATGCTTTTAGATTTAGAGTGAATAATTCTTCAACGAGTGGGTTCATATGGGAGAATAGTTCAAATACTGCTTTAATGTCTTTGAAAGCAAGCGATGGACAATTATGGGTATTGTCTAATACAATTCAATATTCAGACAGGAAAAAAAAAGAAGATATAAAGGAATGCTTAGGCTTAGATTTTATTAATAAGTTAAATCCAGTCTGCTATCGTATGATTAATGATAAAAAAAAATGTAGGACTGGCTTAATAGCACAAGAATTAGAGGACATACTAACAGAAATGAATATGCTAGATTTTGGCGGTTTTATAAAAGAAACAATTATGGTTCCGTGTCCAAAGCAAAGAAAAGAATGCGAATTGAAAGGTGTGAGTGTTAATCCAGAAGATGTTAAATGTGTTGATAGTGGTGATGTCGGTTATGGTATAGGTTATTCCGAGTTTATCGCCCCGTTAATTAAAGCGGTTCAACAGTTATCAGAAAAGGTAGTTAATTTAGAAAAACAAAATAATAATCTCATGCTTATTATATAGAAGATATATATAAACAACTTTCTGAAATCCGAGCAGTCGCGCTTCCTCCTAATGCCCAATAATACGCGACTTCATATATCGCCACATATTAAGGATATGGATGGCGAACTAGCTCCCGCATTAAAGTCTCGTGTTCTTGAAGTAGAACTAAAGACTGAGGAAAAAAAAGTAGAGAATGAGATTAACGATAACTGGGACTGTTGTATGTGCAACCGTCAAACTGATAGCAGATTAATAAAATACTTATTTCAAATGGCAATCATTATCGCCATTATTATAACCCTTTGTATCGTGAGGCTATCTGAAAAGAACTTACCTTGTGAGGTTGCTAACACTTATGTCGGAATTTCAACACTATTGATTGGGATATGCCTTCCATCGCCTTCTAGTTCAAAGAAATGAACATTCATATATATGTGTCCTGTACCAAGACGAACTATCGCCAGCACACATTAAAGGCAGTGCCTCATCAATTCTACGACACATATTATTTCAGTTATTTATGAAAACACACTTAAAACCAGATTCTACCCCTTGCTTTATACAATAAGCACATGATTCATTCTTTTTTTCTGAGTATCGCGAGTAAAAGTCGCAGGCAGTCCGACCTAACACAGACCACACGAATAGCAATATTAATAACATTATATATTAGCCGACTTTACCTTCTTGTTTGATTATGTTATTATAGATCGCTTCTCGTTGCTTATCTGATAGCGGTAAGCGGTAAAGTATATTTTCAGGTTTTCTCAAAATATTGGGGTTTCTATTCACTAAGTTCTGAGTGATGCGGATTTGGTCAATTTCCTTCCCTAGCCGTTCTAGTTGCTCCAGTTGCTCCTCGTCTGTACTTTTTTCCTTTTTATTTTCCATCCTATATTATATTATATTGCAGATAAAAATGCCGTTTCAAGAAAAAAATGGTTTGAATATTACAATCAGGTCAGAAGAGAACATAAGAGTCAGCCTACTGAGTTTATTACAGCAAAGGCTCATGAATTAAAGAGGGCAGATAGAATGCAAGATGCTATTGATTTTGATGATGCGCCCGACAATCCAACAATAGAAAAATTAAAGGACAAGATTGAAATATTGAACCAGAATTTAAAATCAAAAAAATACTACAATATGAATTTGAATCAATTAGAGGAACATCTCAGAGATGAAATGGACATTGAAGAATTTGAAGCAAAATATGGCAATGCTTCCATAGAAGAACAAGTAAATAGACTTGCCATTGAAGCAAGTGGTATTGATAGGTGGAATATTGAGTTTATGAATAGAGATATTGAACAAATGAATAGAGATATAAGGAAAAAAAACACTTGTTAAACTTACTCGTAAGGGGCTAACACATTTATTGGAAAATGGCAAAAATGAAATAAGGAGGGCAGCGAAGAGAGAAAACAAACAATGGCAGGCACGGGACTTAAAAGAATGGGAACAAAACAAATTAGAATATGAACAGAAAAACCCAGAGAATGCTTTGATTGAAGCAAAGATAGGGGAGGAACACAAAACACTTGTGCCAACATTAACAGGTAATCAGAGAGATACGGCAAGACTTGTAGATGCAATTGTTAAAAGTATTCAAGATATAATTGTGAGTCCTAAATTAAGTGGAATACTGAATACTGCTATAAGACTTGGTCATTATGGTGTGAGTAGATTGACATGGAATCGCTTATTAACTATTACCGCTAATCATCCTCAAATTCGTGCCATGAATATCGCGGCGATGGGAAGACCTGGTGCGGAATCTATCAGAAGGGCATTAGAAGCATTAGCGAGAAACGAAGCACCACCAGAGTTGCCTCCGCCTAACCCTCGTTTAATTGCAGTGGGACAACAAAGAATGGGTGATTATGTATTTTGGGATATGTTAAGAAGAGTAGGCATGCAAGCATCAACATTGTTCGCATGGCAAACATTTAAAGCAAGTGTTGAAACTGCGAGTGCGGTTGCTTTTGGTGCATTTCTAAATCACATATATAGCATATGGACTGCTCAACCAGATGCTGTTATTAAATTGGAAGAAGAACGATTTCACACTACTGGAAGTAATTATAATGGTCCCGCCACACGAGTAGAAAGCCGTCTTCAATTAGAAGATAGAACTCGCGGTAAGTTTCCTCACATTTTACCAGCAGACTCTTTGGATTTAATTGCTTTTGAACATGATCTATTCTATGCTACTGGTGATAAAAATGTCCAAAATTTCGCCGACCAACGATACTTTGAAAGAATTACTAATCTAACAGAGTATTTGACTAGTAATGAATTGGCGAGTGAAGAAGTCGCTAAAACTATTTCTGACAATTACAATTCAATGCTCTCAAAAGCAGATATATCTAAAATGGCATTACAAGCACAAGGGAGAGCCCGTAGTGGAGTATCATATTTAGATGCGATGAAATTCTGGAAAACTATTAAATTAACACCTCCAGATGCGAAATACAATACTTTTATACAAAATGTAGATCAAACATTGACTTCTATGATTGGGATTATGAATAATGTGGGCAGTTTTGATAAAGACACTAACTTTAAAGTAAATAAAATAACCAATCCTGCTACATTTAGCAAACAATATGAAAACTTGCTGAATTCGTTTAATCAAATGGTGAAATCGCAAGAAAAAGCAGATGGTGTAAAAGGATATTCTCTTATCGCACCGGCGAATGAAACTACAATTAATAATTTCATAGAAAAAATAAATACAATGAATAAAAAAATACTTCAGCAGATATAGAGAAGGAAATAATTGTTGAGGTTCAGCCCACACCAAATCAAACAGAAATGGTAGTAGCACCTATGGATTCAATCGGGCTCGGTAATAACTTGGATATACTTCAAGATAAGACATCCCAAGTAAGGCACTTAAAAGGTTTCGTTAATTTGCTAAAAAATAAAACTGGAAAGAAAATATCTTTGACATTGTCAGATTATGACAAACCTGTTAGTGGATGGGAAAAGGCCATAAGGCAAGCATTAAACAAAGGGGCTAGTAAGTCAGATATAGCAGAGGTAGATGACGTATTAGATAAGAGAATTTATGAAGAAGTGAGGGGTAAATTGACACCAGAACAAATGAAGCAATTAGAGGATTTAGAATTGAAGGATTCGGAATTTGAAAAGGCGACACTTAAAGGTCTAACACCTGCTCCTGAACCAACACCACAAACTCAACCACCACAAACTCAACCACCACAAACAACACAAGCACCACCAGCACCACAAACAACACAAGCACCAGCACCACCAAATCCACAAACAGAGTATGACAAATATATTTATAAAAGTGGAGACAAGCAGGGACTCCCATTCTGAGAGGAGAAAATTTAAGATGAAAAACTAAAAGAAATGATCAAAGAATACAAAGTTTCAGATAATCCAGATCCAGCAACAACACCAATCAAGTTATGGTTGATAGTATGAGAAGTATTGAATAATTGGTTGATAAGATTATGGGAAAATCTCCCGCCGATAGAAGAGAGGACTTATTGGCACTTATTCGTTTTCTAATGCCAATCGACCAAAATGGTGGAATTGGCACTTCGCAAACAAACCCACTCATTAAAGGCAACGAACAAAGACGCGATCGCATGCTAGAAACTAAGATTGATTTTGAATCACTAGATAACACACTTTATAGCAACACAAATAATCACTTTATGTTGAATAAATACAATAGATCAGTCATTCAGACCAGAATCAACGAAAAAGAGAGTTTCCAAAAATGAAACGAAAACTGACTAGAAACTTCCCTGCTGAAATCCCGCGACAAGTTCAAACTCGTCCTGAAAGAAAAGATTTTAAACCGCTCGTCAATCCTCCAAGTAATTATGCTTTTGGTAGTCCTTACTCTCCTTATTTCTATAATTATGCTTCACCACCCCAACCATTTGGCGCTGAATATGATAATTATAGATATAATCCAAACTATTTTCAAAACCCATAATATAGTAAGACATGCCCAGATCTATACATAAAGGATTAATAGCAAACAAGTTGCCACGAAAAACACTTTTGAAGCAGAATCTGGAAAAAAACTAACATAGAAAAAGCACACGAGGAATTTACCATTGACAGGCCAGTAATAACAGAGTTAGATAGCAAAAAAATCGCCCAAATTTGAATGACTTGGAAATACAACCAATTAAAACACAAAGAGATGGTGTTGAATTGCTTCCTATTCAAAAAGAAGGAATATTGCCAGCAATGGGGACTATGGTTATATGTGCGAGCACTGGTGGAGGTAAATCATTTATGATTTGTAATCTACTCGCCAAAAAGAACATGTTGAAAGGTTTTTATGATATAATAGTCGTCTTTTGCTTAAGCCCGTGCCCGATTTTAGAAGACACTCTCAATTTAAAAAAAGAAGACATAATCAAAGAAGATAGACCTGAGTTAATGAGAGAAATATTAACTAAACAAAAAGAACTGATTAAAACTAAAGGGTTTAAGAAGGCACCAAAAATATTATTGTTATTGGATGACATCGCACAGATTAAAACTTTTCTTAAATCAGAAGTGTTCACTGAGTTGTTTTTCGCTTCAACACATGCTAAGCTGTCAGTCTGGGTAGCAACTCAGAGTTATACACAACTCCCACGAAGAATAAGAATTAATTGCCATTGGATGATTATTTTTCATGGAGTAAGGAGAAGCGAACTTGACAGACTGGCAGATGAATATGAAAGTCCTTTTCTCACTAAAAAGGAATTTTACAGTATGGTTAAATATGCTACGGCAGAACCTTATTCGTTCCTAGCAATTAACAATACTGCTAGTGATAGAACAACCCAGTTTAGAAAGAATTTCTCTACTATATTACGATTAAATAAGGACAGAGATGTGACAAACTTATAAAATTAAATTAAAAGTTTTTTCCGCCATAATATATGACATGGCGGAATCAACCAAATTATACAAAACTTGCTATCAACAAGCAATTGCTATTTGGTATAAACAGAATTCGCAAGGAAAATTCGTAACAATTCGTAAGGGATCGCCCGAATACTTAGCAGTAAAGAAGATAGAAGAGAGTGGCAAGATTAAGTGTCAATTAAAACCAAAAGTAAGCAAATCAGGAAGTAAGAAAAATGAACAACCTATTCCCAGCGTGCAACCAGATCAAATGCCAGATGAAGCATTAAAAAGAAAAATACCAGACATAGAATCAGCAAATAATTCATCTCCTGAACCAAATGCGAAACCTGTTGAAATGTCTCCAGCACCTAAGATTGAACAATCTTTACCAAAATCTGTTAATCCCACTCCTGTTTCTGTGCCAAAATAAACTACTATAACACCAGCAAGTAAGATAGAAGCAATAGAAGATGCTTCTAAGGAAACTCCACCAACTAAAGAAGCTGCACAAACTAATGACATTGATGTAAATCAAGCCGTAGTTGATTTAAAGAAAGAATTACGCACAAGAATTTACACATTATGAAAAAAATAATTAATGGTAATTGATAAAATAATTATTATTATATAATGATTAAAAACTCAAGTGCTTCAAATCGTTTGCCAATTGACTTTATTAATAAGATAAATGAAGCAAACCGACAAAAAAGTGATGGGTTTTAATTAAATCAGTTTGAATTGTGGAGTAGTCATGGTGCCCCATTAGTTAATCAACCATTAACTGAATTTGGTGATCTTGTCCCGCATGAGAAGAGCACTATTCAAAACACATTAACTGACATTTCTGATAACAAAGAAAATGCAGATGTTGTTGATTTGGACACTGCTGTTGGCAGTTTGGCTTATTTAAAGAAAGCGGTTCAGAATGCTGAGGCAAGAGAGTTTCAATTGACTTCACCACAAGATGCGAGACTTGACAACATACAGAAATCAGTTGATATTATTAAATAATCCGTTTCAGGTGAATAATTAATTATTTTTAATTTCTATTATTATTTTTTTAGTATAGGAACATCACGGATTTTACTATCCTACAAGCACACACACACACACAAAATGGAAGGAAAGGATATTAAAATTACTGAGGAGTTGATGACTCTCAACAACCTCAGATATGAGTTGCCAGCAAGTCTGGCGCTCTCTGAACAGGGAAGTATCTTTAAGAAAAATTTCTCTGATCAGCAGACTTACACTAGTTCGTCAGGGACTGAAATGATTTTCACATTACAAGCAAGCACTGATTTTGTTTATGGAAAAAAAATTTATTTGTCGTTTGAAATTAAAGCAGATGGGTTGGTTACGACTGCTGGAAATAACTGCGCCATTGGTTTTCAAAACACTCCCGCGACTGCTATTTTTGAAAGATTTTTGTTGGAAAGCAAAGATGGTAGCGAACTTGAACGAATTGAAGATTTGAATAAACTGGTGCGAAATACTCTCCCATGGCATTATCCTTTTGATTATCGTCGGCAGGCACAGATGGCGGGACAAAGAGAAAATGTTGAAGTTAATGCTAATATTGCTGACGATTCAGTCGTTAATTTTGCCGTTAATACTCCCACGGCCGTTGCGACTGGTAATTATTTGAGGGTTTGTATTCCTCTTCATTACTTTTCGGGAGTGTTTAATGAAGAAACTCTCATTCCTCCCTCTCTGATTAGTGGTATAAGGCTTCGTTTGACATTTGCACCACCTCAAGAAGCATTTGCCATTATTGGAAGCACTGATGGTAAGGTTTCTGCTGGGTTTGATGGTTCCGCTTTGACTTACACTGTATCAAATCCAGTGGTTATGTTGGAAACCTTCTCACTTGCTCCCGGTGTCCAGAGAAATATTTTGGAACAGATGGGAAGCAAGGATGGGCTTCCATACACTTATGAAACATATTATAACCAAAAGGCAAATCCGGGCACGTCCGATGATTTTAATCTTCAAGTGAATAAGGCCGTTGCTCGTGCTCAGTGCTTGTATATCGTAACTCAAAATGTGCTCGGTGACAATGCTAGTATTGATTACCTTGGAACTGCTAGAATGCCTTATAAACAATATCAATGCCGTATTGGTGATTGGTATGCTCCGCAACAGAAGATGGAACTCGGAGGAAGCACCGATACTCTTGTCGCTGTTCGAAGAGGATGCGCAGAATTGTACATTAACAATCTTCAAGCAACTATGGGTATTCGCGATGCTTATATGTCTTCATCTGTTTCTCTTGAAGACTTTCGCAAATATTATGCTCCCACTGGTTCTACTGACACAGATAATAATGGAGGATTTGCTACCACATTGGAGCGTCTGGTCTAGCAGTTAATAATTCACGAACTGCGGAAGTCAATATTCGTTATGCTGCTGATTATAATGCTACTCGTGCTATTAGTGCTTGGTTGAAATATGTTAAAGTCGCGTCTATCTACCCTAGTAGAGCCGTCGTAAAACAATAAAAAAATTAAAAATTAAAATATATTCTTTATAATATAGCAATGTCATTTACGATCTCTAACTTAAAAGACGAAAAGCGAACCCGCAAAAATTTCCTCCTTCGTGTATCATCAAGTGATAAAACAGAATCAAAATCCGCTTCTACTCACAATGGCCGTTTCATCGTTGATCTCCCAGCAACTGGTCGTAATATTGATATAATCAGTGCTTATGTCGTTAAGAGTATCTCTATTCAATGTTTTCCCAAACATACCGAGTTATGCTAAAACTCTTACATTGATTAAAACAACTGGATCCGCTACAAAAACGGCAATCGTAACAGAAAATCAATACACCATTGATACATTTATTACCGCCCTTCAATCTGCGATTAATTCAGCAATTACCCCTAACTCTTAACTTTGAACTCCGTTAATAAATTGAATTTCGCATTCACGGGTGATACTTATGCTTTTGATTACGATAATAGCACGATTAGAAACAAGATAGGACTAACTGCCGATATTTCGGCCGCGGAGAGTAGCACAATGCAATCTATCGTGAATTTAATCGGTGAAACGGCCGTTTATGTTCATAGTCGTGCTTTAAATCAATCTGGTTTAGTTGAAGCAAATGGTAATTTCTCTGTCGTTGGTAAATGCAAATTTAGATAAGCCCTATGGAGTCCAGTGCTACTTTGAGAGTTCTAATGATGTTGCCGATTATGTGCCATTTAATACAACAAAAAGTTTAAGATCTATTGATATTGTTACTAGAAATGCGAGCGGCGATGTGCTCGAGGTTCCTTTGAACTTCGAGGTTTCAATTCTCTTAAAGGTGTATCATGCTTAAGAAAAAAAGAAAATATAAGATATAATGACATTCATAGAAAATTTAAATGTGTTATTCATTTTGATAAGAAACATTAACTTACGGCGACGACAACAACGCAAACATCTCATTCCCTGCGGTGCCAATATTGACCAATTCTACATATATTTGAAGAAAAATCACGCACATATAACCGAAAAATTAATCAAGAACAAGGATTTTGAATACATTAAAAAAATGTCAATAGAGATAGAAAAGAAAGTTGATGCTTAAGAATAAATAAAAACGTTTTTTTTTTTTGTTTAAATCTGGTCTTCAATCCAGTTTAATGAAGCGTAAATACTCGCCGTTCCACCACTTGTATTTTGTGCGGATACGGTAAATGTCTTACTTGACCCTATCTTGATATTATATTGAGACAAATCGATGTATATTGATGAACCACCAGACAACACATATGTGAATATCACACTTCCGCCCGTTCTTGTAGTTCCTGCCGTATCAACTTCTGCTAACGATGTGTTTGTATCGTAATTTGAATCAGAAGGTGTTCCTCCCAATGTGGTATTAAGCACAATTCTTGCGATACACGTTTTAGTGTCTGAATTGCTAATACATAAATTCTCAAAGTAGATTATGTTGTAATTCGTTTTGCTATTGAATGTGGCGCGGTTTCTAATAGTAAATATGGCATTCTCAGTTGATCCTATACTCTTGACTGAATCATACGAGTTAGTTATAGCAATAGTCCGATCAATAGTCCCTTCAACCGCCAAAAACATGCTTGCCGTTTTCATTACAACGGATGCCAGACTTGATGAATATGCCTCGCATAAATAGCAAACGCCGCCTGATCTAATGATGGAGTAGTAGCAGTGCTCGCATATTTAATCGCATGAATTACTTCCATTCGCCCAGTTCGCTGGTTTTCAATTTTGAATGTAATTTGACCGCTACCCAGATATTGAACAACTATTTCAAACACGTTCAATTTAGTAAAATCAATTGCGGGAAAGTTTCCAGTATTATTACATTTGTCAACATTCCACGCACATTGACTGACCACATTTTCTACATTTCCCGCCGTTCTTACAACAGACATTCCCAAGTTTGATTGTCTAAAACATAAATTGTCTGCTGGTGTGCCTGCCAATATCGCAATTGAAACTATCTGCTGCAATAGATGACGGAAACAATGCAGAAAATCTAGCAACTAAGCCCATACCACTTCTGTATTTTGCGCTTTCAATTGTCTTAATCTGTGCGGTTGAATTGCCTGAGGCCGATGTGGTCAAAACCGCCATTGAATTAGTAGTTGATACCACCCCGCCATTGATCTGAACGATATCAAAGAATCGCGTATTAATACCATATGTAAATACATTTTGTAATACTGGAGACAAAGTGGCCGTTCGTAATTCTCCGAAGGCTGTTGTTGGTAATGCGTCTTTAATGCTATCAATAGATAAAGAAGCAGATGACGATGTAGTTGATGACGATGGTGTATTCGTGCTTTGACCAAAAAGGTTCATTTTATATTTAATATTATATAAAACATTTCAGTAATAATACGAGAACTGCCAAGTGATATAGTTGGACACATAAAAACATTTGTTTATGCAGAAATGCCCCAGCCGAATCATAAAAAAGAATTTTGTAATATATGTGGTTTGTCTCGCACATTTCAATCACACCCTCCTATTATAGCAGGTACTTTTTATGGTGTAGATAGTATTGAGTTTTTCACAATCTGCTCCATTAATACAAATGCTACAGACGAGAATCTAATATTAGAGCAAGATATGGTGAGTCTCCTTTAATCGTTGTTAAATATTAATTTCGTTTAAGTAATCGCGCACTCCGTCGCACTGGCTTTGGTTCTGCTGATTGTTCTTCTTGTGGCGCTTCTTTTTTCTCTTTGATAAACTATTGACAATAACGGCTCCAATCTTGCTTAATTGTCGTAGTTTAGTATTTGTAATATTCGGGTTATCATTGTAAATCCGCTCAAGCAATTTATACTTATCCTCTCTGCTAGTACTTTTTCCTCATGTTTGATATTTGCTTTCTTCGTCTCCGTTTTCGCGTTCAGTTTCATTAATATTATTTAAATTCAGACATAAATCTATTTTGCGTCTCAACTCCTCTAATTCTGTTTTAATCCCTTCTGCCTTAATTTCTTCAGGATCGGCCACATTAACCCAACTATAACTAAAACTAGTGAGCATATCGCCGTGCCCCAACACATTGGAGACACACCTGTTAAAATTCTCTAATTTCGGATTGGCGAAATTACTATACGACAAACTAGCATATAGTTTTCACAACATACTGCTTTTATGTGTGTATTCCGATAGCCAAGGGAAGATTTTAATAATCCTTTTGTTTAGTTCATTATTCTTTTGTTTATCAAGCACACCTTCGTTGTTAATGATAACTGCTTTTTTCTTTTTGAAATGGTTCCGTATTGAATTTACTTTTTCTATTACGAATTCAGGAGTAAAAAGGACGACAGGCCTCTCAGTCCAATTCTTTTTTGTCCTTCCCTCTTTTTTGCTAGGTTATTCACTCGCAACCAAGAAGGTTTATCTGGTATCAATTCATATGTGTTTTGATCAAATATTTCAACAGTCCTTGCTCCAATTGCTATCATCAAAGCAAGTAGTTTAAGATAAGGGTCATAACTTAATATCATATCGTTCATTTTAGCCATTACATCACGGACATCAATTTGTATTTTTTGTTCATTTTTGGCTTTGACATCTTTCTTATACCCCTCAACAATATCAATCCGCTCGTCTTCATTCAGATTAAAGTATTTATCCAGTTTGCTCATTTCATATACTTTTTCACTTTGATAAGGTTCTATTGCTTTTTTTCTCACCTCGGAAAGTGTTTGCCTTCTAATATTCAAATTAGGATAGACAATAGCATATTTCGGACATATGACTTTTGGTGCCTCAAGCATTTCTTCATCACTCGTTGGTGTGCTAAATAGCGATATAATAGCATTATGAAAAGCGATACTTAGTTTCAACTCACTATCGTAGAAGTTGGATACGACTTCATAAATTTTACTTTCAGTAGTAGCAACTTTTTAACTGGCTAACAAATTTCCTATCGTCTTCGCTCCACATTTCCACATTTCTGTGTATATAAGACAAGTCCTATATTTTTATATGTCAAAAATATTCACTGATACATTTTCTAGAGCAAAAACAATAGTAATTGAAATACCACTTCATATTCTGAGAGTATATTATTGTCCTTTCTACAACAGATAAAGTAAGTCCGCATTTGTCGCATAATTCGTAATCTTCTGTTGGTAAATCGCAATTAAACAAAAAATGTTTTATATATAATTGCAAATCATATGGTAATCGTGCTATAATATATACCATCACGTCTCTTATATATATAATTATATTATTTTAATTATTTTAAATAGAAAATCCATCTGCGCCAAAAAATACAAAAATGTCGCTGTAGCGACTTGCGCGGCTGTGAGAGGTATTGAGCAGTCTAAGTACGACAATTCGTGTTAGTGTTAATGAAGGCCAAGTTAGTCCGAGGCCAATCCCCGCGGGCGGAAATTATTTAATGGTCTCATACTTTCGGGTAGAGATGAAAAAAAATTTACTCCCTTTTAATAAAACACTGGACAACTTGGACTATATAAAAAAAGTTAATATAAAGAAGAATAATATAGTAAATATTGAAATTTAACGCTAAAAAAGTGTCTAACCTTGTAAGGGTCAAGTAGGCCACTGCCAACCATGGGGTTGGCCACCAATAGGAGAGAACATTTCACCTCCCCTGCTCTTATATTCATCTTTTTTTGCTTGCTATAATACCCCCTTGTTGTGGGCTCATTGAATTATATGTTAAGCATACTATACATTGTATATATACCAATGAGTACAATCATAGAAGAAATAAAGGCGGTGTTCAACCTCCCTGATCTAAACAGCAACGATATAGGGAAAAGAATGAGGAGAAAATTAAAGAATATAGAGCAAATTATAGACAGAATAATAAGGACAAAATTAAAGAACATCAAAGGAAGTACAGAGAAGCAAATAAAGATAAGATAAATAAACGGCGACGGGAATATTATCAATCAAACAAGGACGATACAAGGGCAACAAAAGAAATACAGAGACACTAATAAGGAAATATTAGATAAATACAAAGAAGAATATCTCAAACAGAAGCAGAAAGAAACTGATCCAAATGTGGAATATTTAAAAACCATTCAATTATAAAATAATATCGTTATGTTTGGTGGTGCCACCAATTTTTGGAAAATGGACAGGAAATTCTGGAAAAAAAATCCAGACGGGAAAAAGTGGCAACAATTGGAAAATGTATGGAAAAATTCCACCAGAGACAAGAAAAATAAGGACGAAATGCCACCAACACAGATTTTGTGTTTTCGTGTTTTGCCGCAAACCACGAAAACCTGCGGGACTGCTTTTTGTGTTTTGTTTTTCAATCCAATGAGCACTACATAAGCCACGCCACAATGAGTGATGATTTAATAACGATAACTAATAGAACCAAACAGGACTGGTTAGATTGCTTCATGACGATAATTTTAGTCAAAAAGGATTTTTTTGCCGATCGTCCAAGGAGAAAAAGCAAAAAGCAACTTTATTTTACTTTTGTATGTTTCATGTGTATTTCCCCCCTTTCCCCCCGCCACTCACTTCGTGAGTGTCCCCCCCCCCCCCCCTTTCCCCAATTTGTGTTTGGTCATTTATGTATAAATGACTTGTCCAACCGCAAAGTATGAACAAGCCTTAAAAATATGAAAAACCAACATTAGACACATAGAAAACATACATAGAAAACAAAAAAGTGTCAAATGTTTAACATAAATTTATCAAACTAAGCACATTAAGAGAGATTACGACGAAAAGACACATAAACCATATACATGCAGTTTATATATATTTTTATGAAATAAAAATATGGTTTATGTGTCTTTTCGTCGTAATCTCTCTTAATGTGCTTAGTTTGATAAATTTATGTTAAACATTTAACACTTTTTTGTTATCTATGTATGTTTTCTATGTGTCTAATGTTGGTTTTCATATTTTTAAGGCTTGTTTCATACTTTGCGGTTGGGCAACTCGTTTATACATAAATGGTCATATATATATATATGTATGTATATATATATATGTGTGTGTGTGTGTGTGTGTATGTATGTATGTATGTATGTATGCATGTATGTATGTATGTATGTATGTATGTGTATATGTGTGTGTGTGCATGTATGTATGTATGAACTAGCATGGTATCCTTCTGACTCCAGACCATAGGAACCTAAAGATAGATAGATAGATAGATAGATAGATAGATAGATAGATAGATAGATAGATAGATAGATAGATAGATAGATGAGATATCGACTAATGTCAGAAAAAAGGAGCTTCTGATTTCGTCAACCAAGGAAGTCTGTGGGTAAAGTATTAACCCGATGCCCAGCTAAGCCGTGATGTTTGCACGGAAGGGACTGATACAGGCGATACCAAAGCTCCCTAGTCCCAGGCGGGGCCAGGGCTCGTTCAATAAGCGCCCCTTGCAGAACGAGCTCCCACCTCCATTACAGAGGGCCCAGTAAGCAGATGGAGTTTCGAGACTGTTCGACAGTCTAGTATAAACCGACAGAGCACTGTGGGTTTTATTCCGGGCACAACAAGCGAGAAAGGGCACCCTGAGGGAACAGGATTGTGCTTCCCATCGCTATTCGATAGATATAGATATAGATAGATAGATAGATAGATAGATAGATAGATAGATAGATAGATAGATAGATAGATAGATAGATAGATAGATAGATAGATAGATAGATAGATAGATAGATAGGAAGTGTCTCCTTCTGTCTCCTTATCCTCCTCACCTGCTGCCTCAACCTCCTCCACCAGGTGTGTGTATTAGATAAGATAAGATTAGATAGATAGATAGATAGATAGATAGATAGATAGATAGATAGATAGATAGATAGATAGATAGATAGATAGATAGATATGTTTGGTATAAGCGATGCATAGACAAGGAAATAGGCATCCATTTGGTAGGTGGGTAGGTGGATAGATAGATAGATATAGATATAGATATAGATAGATAGATAGATAGATAGATAGATAGATAGATAGATAGATAGATAGATAGATAAATAGATAGATAGATGGCTAGATGGATAGATAGATAAATAGATAGATAGATATGTTTGGTCTATCAGCGCTGCATATCCGAGGACATAGGCATCCATAGATAGATAGATAGATAGATAGATAGATAGATAGATAGATAGATAGATAGATAGATAGATAGATAGATAGATAGATAGATAGATAGATAGATAGGTAGGTAGGTAGGTAGGTAGGTAGATAGGTAGGTAGGTAGGTAGATAGATAGATAGATAGATAGATAGATAGATAGATAGATAGATAGATAGATAGATAGATAGATAGATAGATAGATAGATAGATAGATAGGTAGATAGGTAGATAGGTAGGAAGATAGATAAACCTGTGATCCGTTGAGGAGGACGTTTGCTTCCAGGACCATGTAGTCGTCCCACAGCAAGCCGACAGACGGGCCAGGCAGCCCCGCGTAGCAGTGGCAGTAGGCGCTGCTGCAACCACTGAGAGAGGGATGGAGGGAGGGAGGGAGGGGGAGAGAGAGAGAGAGAGAGAGAGAGAGAAATTTATATATATATATATACATGTATATGTACATATATATAGAGAGAGAGAGGGGGAGAAGCAAATAAACAGATAGATAGAAAGATAGATAGAGATAGAGATAGAGATAGAGATAGAGATAGAGACATAGAGATAGAGATACAAAAAGACCTGTCGGCACTTTTCCAGCCGATGGCGTAGGGACCCACATCCTGCATTGAGAGATAGAGAGATAGAGAGATAGAGAGAAAGAGAGAAAGAGAGAGATAGAGAGATAGAGAGATAGAGATAGAGATAGAGAGATAGAGATAGAGATAGAGAGATAGAGATAGAGAACAAACAGAACCATCACATGAATATAAATAAAAGTGTAAATATCAATATCAAATTATATCAATATCAATATCAATATCAATATCAATATCAATATCAATATGAATATCAAATATCAAACATCAAATATCAAGTATGAAAAGCAAAGTAATTCAAAGTTCAAGTATCAACGATCAAAGATCAAAGATCGATATAAATTTATATCAACACGTCACTATAAAAAGGTAATGGCACATGTAAGATATTAATCTGCCATTTCTACCTGCAGCGCTAGCACGAAGCCATCAGCGTAGTCTACGGAAGGGAAGCAGTTGATGGCGCGCTTCTCAATCCAAGCCTGCCAGCGCACCTCCCAACTGCCCACACCATCCCCCGCGGTTTGGAAAGGCTCCTTCCACCATGCGCTGCCTTTTTCCTGGGCACGCTGCAAGGGCGTCAGTGCAATCTGGGCAGAACAGAACAGCACATGACATGACATGACATAACAATAACATAGCATAACATAGCATAGCATAACATAACATAACATAACATAACATAACATAACATTAACAATAACATTAACAATACCAATAACATAACATGACATAACATAACATAACATAACATACTTAACATAACAAAACGTAACATTACAATACAATACAATACACGACATTGCATTACATTACATTAAATTACATTAAATAATATAACATTACATTACATAACTCTACATAAGATTACATTACATCACATCACATAACAATCTGGCCACACGCACACGCAAAAGGACAAAACGGCAACACTGAGGCTAGAGAAGCAGAAAGGCAAAAGTGATTAGAAAGGAAAAAAAGGAATAGTAATAGTAATAGTGATAGTAATAGTAATAATAATAATAATAATAATAATAATAATAATAATAATAATAATAATAACAATAATAATAATAATAACAACAACAAAACAACAACAGCAACAACAACAACAACAACAACAAATAGTGGGGCAGTAGAGCTCTTCTGGACCTGCTCTCCCTGCCAGATGGCGTCGTAGTTCAGCGTCCAGGCGAGCTGCGTGTCGTTGACTGCCCGTAGCACACGACTGGAGAAAAGAAAGAAAGAAAGAGAGAGAGAGAGAGAGAGAGAGAGAGAGAGAGAGAGAAAACGAGAGAGCGAGCGAGCGAGCGAGCGAGAGAGAGAGAGAGAGAGAGAGAGAGAGAGAGAGAGAGAGAGAGAGCACGTTGCTTCCAAATCCAACTTCGCTTATTTACACTTTGTATATCGTAAATTGATGATATACACGAGTGTGTGTGTGTGTGTGTGTGTGTTTTGTGTGGCACTACCTGGCCGGGGCACACGTCTGCGCCGCCATGCAGGCGTCGGTCCCAAAGAGGGACAGCTTGTCCAAGTCGAAGACTTGTGTGTAAATCAGCGCCTGCGGGCTGAAAGGGCCTGGACAAAACAAAAATCAACCTTTACTAGTTGTCTATTTCTTTTTTTTACTTTTCAGAACGGCAAGCAACTGCGATCTGTGTGGTCGTTATGTCTTGAGGATTTTGTCTATTGGATAGAACACAGCAAGCAAGACGTAGGCTATGGTCTGTTGCATGGACCTTGCAAGGCCAGGCTGATGTGCCGTGTCTGAAGCGCGCACACATGCGGCCCTGCAGGTAGTCGTCGAAGCCGCGCTGCGCCGCCTCTGTAGCGGTAGCCCAAGCCTATGCGCAGGCAATATTAGACTAATCGATACGCATGTGTGCATGTATGTATTTATGTATGTTAGGTATATATGATCCCAGTGCGGCTGGGTTGAAAGGTGGACTCGTCGTGATGTAAGTTACATACCTACATACATACATACATACATACGTACGTACATACATACATACGTACATACATACATACATACGTACGTACATACATACATACATACATACATATATACATATGTACGTACCACTGGCACATTCATTGCAGCCCGAAACGTTTGGTTCGGCTGGATCAGTTGGTTCCACGAGTGATCGACGCCTATCGTTATGTGATAATGATTGCGAGCTCAGCACCCATGTTGCAATTGATTCGAATGTTCATACGAGCTCCATAATAATAATAACAATAATAATAATAATAATAATAATAATAATAATAATAATAATAATGATAATAATAATAATACTGATAATAATAATACAAATAATAAATAATAAATAATAATAATAATAATAATAATAATAATAATAATAATAATAATAATAATAATAATAATAATAATAATAATAATAATAGTGCTTCTCTGTCAATGGCTGATGCAAATCTGCACATGCGCCTCCATCGTCTCACCCGTGAGGGGAGTACGAAGAATTGACGATAGGCTCTAATGACACCCCCGCAAGGGCAGTTCCAACACTTCCAGACGGACCGGTATATCAATGAAAATACCGGTGGCACCGACGGGAATCGAACTGGCGACAGGGCCCAGATGGTAGAACTTGACCACTGGGCTATCACGGTGTCCAAAATAATAATAATAATAATAATAATAATAATAATAATAATAATAATAGTGTATCTCCTGCCAATTGCTGAGCCAAAAGGCCATGTGCATCCAGTCCTCCATTCCATAAGGAAAGTCTCCACACCAATCGGTGGAATAAAGGAAGTGACGGCATAGAACATTACTCTAGGAGCTTTATACCAATCAGCCCATGGAAAGGACCGATGGCCTATGTACTCCCTTATAATAATAATAATAATAATAATAATAGTAATAATAATAATGATAATCTTTATTTATTCCAGTCGTATCATATTGTTATCCGAGCCATATCAAGAGATACATAATAAATAAATAAACAAATAATGAAAGGATAAATAAATAAGTAGATAACTTGATAGAGTAATCAAGAAATAAAAACATAAGTAAATAGATTATCCATCAGATAAAATACATAAATAAACAGCGGAGCCTATGCTATCTCATAATCATCATAAAGTGAAGTGTTCTACCTTATTCCTTATGCTATCTGATCATCATGGAAGTACATTCTTTTACCTTATACCTTATGCTATCTGATCATCATCATTGAAGTACATTCTTTTACCTTATACCTTATGCAACCTGATCATCATCATGAAGTACATTCTTTTACCTTATTCCTTATGCTATCTGATCATCATCATGAAGTACATTCTTTTACCTTTTTCCTTATGGTACATATCTGATCATCATCATAAAGTATATTGCTTTACCTTATTCCTTATGCTATCTGATCATCATCATGAAGTACATTCTTTTACCTTATACCTTATGTTATCTGATATTGAAGTAAACTGTTCTACCTTATTCCTTATGCTACCTGATCATCATCATGAAGTACATTCTTTACCTTGTACCTTATGCTATCTGATCATCATCATTGAAGTAAACTGTTCTACCTTATTCCTTATGCTACCTGATCATCATCATGAAGTACATTGCTTTACCTTAAACCTTATGCTATCTCATCATCATCATCAAGTACATTGCTTTACCTTAAACCTTATGCTATCTCATCATCATCATCAAGTACATTGCTTAACCTTATACCTTATGCTATCTCATCATCATCATCAAATACATTGCTTAACCTTATACCTTATGCTATCTCATCATCATCATCAAGTACATTGCTTTACCTTATACCTTATGGTATCTCATCATCATCATCAAGTACATTGCTTTACTTTATTCCTTATGCTATCTCATCATCATCATCAAGTACATTGTTTTACCTTATTCCTTATGGTATCTCATCATCATCACCAAGTACATTGTTCTGACCGAAGCCTCGTGGAACCCAGCGTTGATCAAATGTTCATACGAGCTGATAGTTCTTATGCATGCATGCATGCATACATACATACATACACATACATACATAAATACGCACGTCCATGCATGCATTAATACATACATACATAAATACATACATGCATACATACATGCGTACATGCATACATGCATACATACATACGTACACATACATACGTACGTCCATGCATGCATGCTCTGATCATCATGAAGTCAATGATTTTTACCTAAGCCTGTGCTATCTTATAATCGTCATGAAATAAATTGTTCTACCTTATATCTTATGATATTTCATAATCATCATGAAGTTCATCTATCTCTATATCTATATCTATATCTATATCTATATCTATATCTATATCTATATCTATATCTATATCGTGGTTTTTACCTAAGCTCAAGGGAACCCAGCGATTGGGCGGCCTAGAGAGAACATATACATACATACATACATACATACAAACATACATACCTACATACATACATGCACACACACACACATGCATACATAATACATACATACATGCATACATACATGCATACATACATACATACATTACATACATACATACATTACATACATACATACATACATACATACATACATACATACATTAGTAGTAGTAGTAGTAGTAGTAGTAGTAGTAGTAGTAGTAGTAGTAGTAGT
>WBZZ01001174.1:92500-112500 GCA_019918135.1 Paulinella micropora | reverse complement strand
AGCAAGAGAGCAAGAGAGCAAGAGAGCAAGAGAGCAAGAGAGCAAGCAAGCAAGCAAGCAAACAAGCAAGCAAGCAAGCAATCAATCAATCAATCAATCAATCCAATCCATCCAATCCAATCCAATCCATCAATCAATCAATCAATCAATCAATCAATCAAGCAATCAAGCAAGCAATTAATCAAGCAAGCAAGCAATCAATCAATCAATCAATCAACCAACCAACCAACCAATCAATCAATCAATCAATCAATCAATCAATGAATGAATGTCGGACGGCCATAGCTTCCTGCCCTATAAGTACATACATACATAGATACATACATACATACATACATACATACGTACATACATGTACACATATATACCTACATGCATACCTGGCTATCGGTCCCGAGCAGTGCCAGTCCAGCCACCCCCATCTTCGCCGTTGTGACATTCGTCTCGTTCCACCCCTGCTCGTCACCTATCACGCTGTTTTCCACCAGCTGTCTTCCCAGCTTAGCGATTAAGTTCTCTAGCTCGGGCGGGCAGCAGCCCGCGTTGAACCACACGTCTAGCTCTACGTTGCTGTCGTCTTTGCCTGCGGTGCGGGTGGCTGCGGTGGAGGTGGCTGCGGTGGAGGTGGGGCGAGGTCGCGAGCACGCAGCAGCGGAGAGTTTCCGTTGAGGATGTCTAGATATAGATAGGTAGATAGACAAGTAAGATAGCTACCTGGTCAACACCTAAAAGGCGACAACAAGTACAATGGCATCAAGCAGACTATCTATCTATCTACCTACCTACCTACCTACCCACCCACCTACACCTACCTGACTATACCTACCTACCTGCCTACCTACAGCTGCCTTTCTTCCTACCGACCTGCCACCCACCCACCTACACCTACCTGACTATACCTACCTACCTGCCTACCTACCTACAGCTGCCTTTCTTCCTACCACCTATACCTACCACCTACCTGACTATACCTACCTAAAGCTACCTATCTTCCTACCGACCTGCCACGACGCGAGCAGTCGAGTCCACGGCCGCGGCCCCGCCGTTGGCAGAAGGCAGAGACAGCTGCAGCCAAAACCGGTTGTTGCAAGACGGGTCCTGGTCAGAATGGTCCGGACACCTAGACTGGTCGGTGGATTAGGTGGTAGATATGTTTGGTAGACAGGTCGATGGGATTAGGTAGATATGTTTGGAATCTAAGATTCAGCGCTGCATATCCGAGGACGTAGGCGTAGATGAATATATAGATAGATAGATAGATAGATAGATAGATAGATAGATAGATAGATAGATAGATAGATAGATAGATAGATAGATAGATAGATAAATAGATAGATAGATAGATAGATAGATAGATAGATAGATAGATAGATAGATAGATAGATAGATGGATAGATAGATAGACAAATCAGTAGATAGATAGATACCAGCGCAGAGCCTGGCTATCCCAGCGCAACACGACGGTCTGGAATGGTTGTGTTGCTTGTTGTGTTTCCAGGACCAGCTCCAAGGCCGGCAGAGTTAAGCGGACAGCAAACGGCAGCAGCGAGGTGGTCGGCAGCGAGGTAGCCAGCGTGAGGTTCGCGCTAAACATACAGACATGAGAAGTTCCTACTTCTGAAGTACAATCAACAATGACTTCAAACGCTTCGATCCCAGCCGATATTTTCATCCGCAACCTGTGCTATGGCTCATTAGAAAGCTCTTGACGAGAGCTTTCAAATGAGCCATTACACAAGCCACACAAATCAGAACCGGCCGAGAACGAATCGTTTGAAGTCATTGCTAATTGCGGTTAAGGACAAGGAACTTCTCATAAATGCATAAGTAAATGAAATATATACATGAAATCATAGTTTGTTTCTTCACAAAATAGCTTCAAGATATATGCGTATGTATGTATACCGTTGTAATATATATATATATATATATTTACATGGATATATTATCAGATGAACAAGGGGTGCATCCCTTCCATACATACATACATACATACATACATACATACATACATACGTACGTACAGACAGATAGACAGACAGACAGACAGACAGACAGCGTCAATCGGAAAGGAATGGGCAAGAGGCTACCTATCTACCTATCTACCTAACTGCCTATATCCACCTACCTACCTATCTACCTAGCTACTTATCTGTCATTGCCTGTCTGTCTTGCCATAGCATAGCATAGCATAGGAAGGGCATTAAATTACATTACATTACATCATACATTACATCATACATTACATCATTACATTACAATACATTACATCATACATTACATCAACATTACAAATTAGATAGATAGATAGATAGATAGAAAGGTAGGTAGGTAGGTAGATAGATAGATGGATAGATAGATAGATAGATGGATAGATAGATAGATAGATAGATAGATAGATAGATAGATAGATAGATAGATAGATAGATAGATAGATAGATAGATAAATAGATAGATAGATAGATAGATAGCTAGATAGATAGATAGATAGATAGATAGATAGATAGATAGATAGATAGATAGATAGGTAGATAGATAGGTAGATAGATAGATAGATAGATGAGATGTCGCAAAGGAATGTAGTCCTTGCAAAGGAACGCTTTTTCACATCAAACAGTAATTTGTGTACTGTGCATGTGTCCGGGATGGGAATCACGGGTAGACTGTGTTCTGGAAAGAAGAAGAGGAGGACGTTGAAGAAAAAGGCCATCTAGGAATGGAGAGTGGGGAGGATAAGGAAGAAGAGAAAGAAAAGGAAGCCTTTAGTCCAAGTGTTTTGAGCACCGTAAGCTTGCGCAAGCTACAATGATGACATTGTATAAGGCCTAAACCCCCGAAGGGACCTAGCCCGGGCTATGCAACACTGGACGGCTATGACGGAATGCAGTCACCGATACGGACTAGAGGAAGATTAGTCCAATTTTTGACTGCACAGGAGCGATAAATCGCAAAAGAGCAACGAGCTACGCAGGACGATAGCTTGAAGCAAAGGGATTTGGATTGGGGATGGGAAAAACCCAAGGCGCGGAAACATCGATGAACAGAGAACGATACCATGCCGCGAGCCCCGCATTCGATTGGTCGAAGGTGGCAGGTCCATCCGTTGTCCTCGATTTGAGATTTGAGCCCATTGTATCGGCTGGTCTTGTAGGCTCGTGCGTCAAGGATGTTTTCCTCGACCGGGCACGTGAGTTCGATCAGTATACACTTCTTGGTAGACAATGACCAGACAACAATATCGGGGCGGAGGTCAGAGACACAGATGTGGACAGGAAAGGCTTGCTCAGAACCGGTGTATTGGGTTTGGAGCTGCCAATCGTTTGCGGTGTCGAGCAGAGATGGACGATGAAATGACTGCCCCTTAGGCTTCTGCTCGCGCTCTTTCACAAACATAGACTTTGATTCATTTTGGTCTATAGGGGAGCGTTTGTTATGGCTCTCGATGTGTTTTTGAAGGGGAGCTTCAATAGTGCAGAGCACAGAGTCGTGACGCCAGGTATAACGGCCTTGTTTGAGGGCAACATGGCAACCGGAGAGGATGTGACATAAATGTGCTTGACCAGAACAGAGAGCACACTTGTTGTTGGGAATGATTCCCCACAGACGTCTAAGGTCGGGGGTAATAACCGAGTTTGTGCTTGCGTTGATGACCCAAGAGATTAAACGGGGATTACGGGTTCCGATGAGGCGAGTCCAGGAGAGGTCAAAGGGGCATGCGTCTTCAAAACGAAGAAAGCACCCTTGCATGACTTTGTCCATATCATGCACTGTGGTTGTCTTAAGTATTGTCTCAGCAGCTAATTCTAAAATCCTGTCTTTGCGGTCTGTGATGGAATGTTCTTTTGGGTAGCGACCATGGCCAAGTCCGAGATGATCGGATTGGCCTCGATGTTTGAATTCAAAATCCACTTGTGCCTCAAGCTTTTCGAGCACAGGCTCTGGTTTCCAGATAGTTCGAAACGTTTCGTGTTTCGTCAGGTTCATCGCATAGATGGACGAGAGGTGTTTATCTGGGCAGTACTTCAGCATTTGAGCACGGTTGATTTGAAGTCGCTGGTAAAAAGAGACGATGGACTGGAGCTGTAGACCGAATTTCGAGCGTGGGCGGTAAAGGCAAGAGACCAGAGATCTTTTGTAGATATTGGCCCATTTTTTGAGGAAGCGGGTCGCAATTTTTTCAAGGGTTTTGGCGAAAGATAAGCAGAGGTCATAAATGAGAAATGGCCAGGCAAGTGACTGGACAGCATAATGTTGGTAGAGCCAAAGTTTCATAAAACCATTTATCGAGCAGCTATCGATGGCTTGCATAGATAGAATGAACTTCTTTTGGATTTCTGCTCGTTGTTCGTTTTCGCTGAGGTCATGGTAGACAATCCATCCGAGGTCTTTGAAAGGCTTGTCAGCGATGAAGTCAATTGGTTTGCCATAATCGGCGGGGTCGAAAGGTGGGAACGATATCGGCATTAATCGTTTGAGACCCTTGCGGTCATCGGCTTGAGTCCAATATTTGAAAGCAAGGCTTTTGCATTTGGGCGGTTTCGCGGCCATTGTTCTGGTCCATGTCCGAAATTTGTCTATCGTGTTGATGGACGATTGACAGTGTTTCGTGGATCGGCTGTGTAGTTTGAGGTCGTCAGCATAGGCAGCTTCGTGCACGATTATTTCATCCGTTGAGTTTTTGTGTTTGAAGTGGTATCCGTTGTTTTTGGTCAAGGATGATAGGAGGTCAAGTAGTAAATTGAAAACTACATTGAAAAGGAGAGGAGAGATGCAGCATCCTTGAAAGACGCCCACAGCAAAAACAAAGGGTTCTGACGACCATTCTTTCCCTTCGATTGTGGCTACCAAGAGTTCGTAATATAAGAAGATTATGCATGCAAACATAGGGGGCACGTGGTACCACCAGAGAGCAAACTGAATCAAGTTGTGATTTACGCTTCCAAAAGCGTTTTTTAGGTCGATCCATGCTATGACCAGTTGGCGATAGTGATCTTTTGCATTTCTGATGGTAGCCTTTGTTGCAGCAATGTGTTCGGGGCATCCTGCAACGTTACTGAGGAAACCTTTTTGTTTCGCTCTGTCAAAGTATTTGTTATCCAGTAAAAAACTCTCCAGTCGTTTTGACCACAGAGAGAAAAATACCTTACCCGAGCAGTTTGTCAGAGCAATCGGACGATAGTTGAGGCCTGAAGTGGATCGCCGTCTTTATGAAGGAGGGAGATAGCAGCGTGGGCCCAGCTGTTAGCAACATCAGTTGTCCAACACTTGACAATGAGAGTTTGTGTAAGAAAAATAAAGCGGTGGGAAGTCTCTTGTAAACAAGGTAGCTAATACCATCTCTGCCAGGGGCTGCACCATACGCTTAGCAAGCACAGATCTTTTGGTTTCCAAGAAGGAGGGTGGTTTGAGGTCAAAGGGGACAGTTGGTAGAGGTGGGCGAATCATCTCAGGTAAGGGCACGTAGGTTTGTTCACGATTAGCGTCTTTGTATAGGTTGGGAAAGTAGGAATCGCAGTCTTCTTTGGATAGGGAGCAAGTGGTTTGGGTTGAGGGGGGATGAAACAGATTTTTGGCAAACGTATGAGGGTCAGATCGGAAGCGTGTATTAGCTTATCGTTGAGCAGAGGTTAAAGTTGCTTCCTTGAGACGGCGGAGGCGGTTACCGGTTTTCAATAATACTCGCCAAGTTTTTTGCAGGCTTTTTGCAACAGCAGCTGGAATCAAATCTGCCATTTTGAGTTCTCGCAAATGTCTCTTTTGGGCCAGTTTTTGTTGTCGGTTTTGCGTGAGTTCTGTTTGGAGCCGGGTTACGTGGCGGTTTTTGCGCTCATGAGTTTGTTCTTGTGCTTTTGTTTGAGGTACCCGTTGATATGAAGTCGTAGAGATATCTTTCAAATTTCGCTACTGCTTCGTCACACGACAAGCGTTTGATGAGAGAGGAGGGGAGGATGAGAGGGAGTGCGGATTGGAGTCCTTCTTCAATGCCTTTCCATTCACTTGGTGTGGATGGCAATACCAGGCGTTTTCTTCTTTCGGTTGGTTCTTTCGGGGCACTTCTTGTCCGATGGACGAAATGGGAGTATGTCTCGGCGTCAACACAGTGGGTGGAATCCAGGTTGATAATGCCGGGTTGCGACTTGTAGTCCGGATGGACGTGCGCTTTTGGACTCTTCTTTTCGAGGAGGCCCGAAAGATCTTCGTAAGGGTGAACATGAGCAAAATCTTCCCCAAGGGGTTCAGGCGGTGCAGAGCACGCACTGGGAGGGTGACGGCGCCACCCCGGAGGGAATAGCGGTGCGTCGGTAAGTTTTCGCATGTAGTTTTTGTAACTTACGGCTTAACGTAGGGGAAGCAAGCCTCTTTGTGTAAGCCAGGGTTGTCAGCCCAAGAAGAAAAAGGAGAAAGGTTTGGTTGCCGCGCTTTATCGCCGCGACGGGGTCACATATGGATGAGATGTCGCAAAGGAATGTAGTCCTTGCAAAGGAACGCAGTTTCACATCAAACAGTAATTTGTGTACTGTGCATGTGTCCGGGATGGGAATCACGGGCAGACTGTGTTCTGGAAAAAAGAAGAGGACGTTGAAGAAAAAGGCAATCTAGGAATGGAGAGTGGGGAGAGATAGATAGATAGATAGATAGATAGATAGATAGATAGATAGATAGATAGATAGATAGATAGATAGATAGATAGATGAGATATCGACTAATGTCAGAAAAAGGAGCTTCTGATTTCGTCAACCAAGGAAGTCTGTAAAGTATTGACCCGATGCCCAGCTAAGCCGTGATGTTTGCACGGAAGGGACTGATACAGGCGATACCAAAGCTCCCTAGTACCAGGCGGGGCCAGGGCTCGTTCCATAAGCGCCCCTTGCAGAACGAGCTCCCACCTCCATTACAGAGGGCCCAGTAAGCAGATGGAGTTTCGAGACTGTTCGACAGTCTAGTATAAACCGACAGAGCACTGTGGGTTTTATTCCGGGCTCAACAAGCGAGAAAGGGCACCCTGAGGAACAGGATTGTGCTTCCCGTCGCTATTTCGGCATGTGACTTATAGGCGTATGGCTAGGCACACATAAGGCACCCCACCACGGGCCCAGCACACCCACACCATCCCCTAATTCTCTGTCTGTCGACAGATGGCACCCATTTCAAAACATCAAGCCCAAGGGAGGGTCAGTGACACCTCAAGTGGCCTTGGTTCACTTCGTGGAGTAAGTGATGAGATCAACTTATGAGATATCGACTAATGTCAGAAAAAAGGAGCTTCTGATTTCGTCAACCAAGGAAGTCTGTAAAGTATTGACCCGAGATAGATAGATAGATAGATAGATAGATAGATAGATAGATAGATAGATAGATAGATAGATAGATAGATAGGTTGCTAACGTGAAATTGCTCAAAAGAGACGTATATATGTACGTATGCATGTAATGTTATATTATTACGAGTTTCTGTATGTACATAAATACATACATGAATGAGAAATTCCTGTACTTATTATTATTATTATTATTATTATTATTATTATTATTATTATTATTATTACTGTTATTATTATTATTATTATTTTTATTATTATTATTATTATTATTATTATTATTATTATTATTATTATTATTATTATTGTGGACACCGTGATAGCCCAGTGGTCAAGTTCTACCATCTGGGCCCTGTCGCCAGTTCGATTCCCGTCGGTGCCACCAGTATTTTCATTGAACATACCGGTCTATTTCTGGACCAGTATTTTCATTGAACATACCGGCCCGTCTGGAAGTGTTGGAACTGCCCTTGCGGGGGTGTCATTAGAGCTTATCGTCAATTCTTCGTACTCCCCTCACGGGTGAGACGATGGAGGCGCATGTGCAGAAATGCATCAGCCATTGACAGAGAAGCACTATTATTATTATTATTATTATTATTATTATTATTATTATTATTATTATTATTATTATTATTATTATTATTATTATTATTATTATCGCTGAAAGGTGTTGGAGAAGGGGGTGGGGGGTTTAGGGGAGGTGGAAAATGAAAATTGGTACCCCCCTCCCCCCCCCACCCCCACCCCATTTCGGCACCCCTATCCCTATAAATCATTGTTTGTGGGAACCAGGAGGAGTTGGGAGCTCATATTGGCAGGGTGGCTAGCCCCAGACTCGATCTTGATGCTGGTATAATTTTCTTGGAATTCACGCAAATATTTGCGTTAGGGCAGTGTCCTGAATGCCAAAACTCCTGGTTTTTTTGGCCTTTTTTTGCACCCCCCATCCCTATAAATCATGGTTTGTGGGAACCAGGAGGAGTTGGGAGCTCATATTGGCAGGGTGGCTAGCCCCAGACTCGATCTTGATGCTGGTATAATTTTTGTGGAATTCACGCAAATATTTGCGTTAGGGCAGTGTCCTGAATGCCAAAACTCCTTGTTTTTTTGGCCTATTTTTGCACCCCCCATCCCTATAAATCATGGTTTGTGGGAACCAGGAGGAGTTGGGAGCTCATATTGGCAGGGTGGTTAGCCCCAGACTCGATGTTGATGCTGGTATAATTTTCTTGGAATTCACGCAAATATTTGCGTTAGGGCAGTGTCCTGAATGCCAAAACTCCTTGGTTTTTTTGGCCTATTTTTGCACCCACCATCCCTATAAATCATGGTTTGTGGGAACCAGGAGGAGTTGGGAGCTCACATTGGCAGGGTGGCTAGCCCAGACTCGATGTTGATGCTGATATAGTTTTTTGGAATTCACGAAAATATTTGCGTTAGGGGATGTCCTGAATGCCAAAATTCCTTGCTTTTTAGCAGCACTTGCCGGTGCCTCCGGCGATTGAACGTACCCTGTCGACAGGGCAGGGGGGGTCCGGGGGGCACTCTCCCCGGGAACCCAAGCCCGGCGATTGTACGTACCCCTTTTTTTCGCGGGTGGCACCCACACCAGAAAATTGATGTCTTGTGCCACCAGCCACCGTTTGCGCACACCAGAGGGAGTTAGCGGCTGATATTTGGTGTATCTGACACTTCTTGATGAGCTCTCTTCGAAAATTTAAAAATATTGCGCCAGGTGGCATACACACCGGAAAATTGATGTTTTTGCGCCACCAGCGCCGTTTGCGCACATCTGAGGGAGTTTGAGGCTGATGTTTGGTGTACCCGACACCTCGATGCGCTCTCTTCGGAGATAAAAAAGTTTTGGTGGCGGTGGCACAAAAACCAGAGATTTTAGGTTTTTGTGCCACCAGAGCTTACACTTGCGTTCTGCTGGTACCTCCGGCAATTGAACGTACCCTGTCGACGGGAAAGGGGGGGTCCGGGAGCTCTCCCCCCGAGAACCCCAGCCCGAGCTGGGGGGGGGGGGAGGGGGGGGGATGCGCGGAGCGCACCGCAAACCATCCTTTCAGGTGTTGGCGCAGCCCCTAGTTATTATTATTATTATTATTATTATTATTATTATTATTATTATTATTATTATTATTATTATTATTATTATTATTTAGGGAGTACATAGGCCATCGGTCCTTTCCATGGGCTGATTGGTATAAAGCTCCTAGAGTAATGTTCTATGCCGTCACTTCCTTTATTCCACCGATTGGTGTGGAGACTTTCCTTATGGAATGGAGGACTGGATGCACATGGCCTTTTGGCTCAGCAATTGGCAGGAGATACACTATTATTATTATTATTATTATTATTATTATTATTATAGTAAGCAAGGTTCCATGGTAGAAAAAATGAGACAGTCATAAAAACAAACTATAATCATGCGATCTGGTTCTAAGGAACAACACATACATACATACACATACACACACACATACATACACACATACATACACTCATACATACACACATACATACACACATACATACATACATACATACATACATACAGTGCAGGTCCTAAACGAAAACTGGAACTAAGGTTCAACAACAACAACAACAACAATAATAATGATCATAATAATAATAATAATAATAATAATAATAATAATAATAATAATAATAATAATAACTAATAATAATAATAATAATAATAATAATAATAATAATAATAATAATAATAATAATAATAATAATAATAATAATAATAATAATAATAATAATAATAATAATAATAGTGCTTCTCTGTCAATGGCTGATGCATTTCTGCACATGCGCCTCCATCGTCTCACCCGTGAGGGGGAGTACGAAGAATTGACGATAGGCTGTAATGACACCCCCGAAAGGGCAGTTCCAACACTTCCAGACGGACCGGTATGTTCAATGAAAATACTGGTCCAGACGGACCGGTATGTTCAATGAAAATACTGGTGGCACCGACGGGAATCGAACTGGCGACAGGGCCCAGATGGTAGAACTTGACCACTGGGCTATCACGGTGTCCAAACTAATAATAATAATAATAATAATAATAATAATAATAATAATAATAATAATAGTGTATCTCCTGCCAATTGCTGAGCCAAAAGGCCATGTGCATCCAGTCCTCCATTCCATAAGGAAAGTCTCCACACCAATCGGTGGAATAAAGGAAGTGACGGCATAGAACATTACTCTAGGAGCTTTATACCAATCAGCCCATGGAAAGGACCGATGGCCTATGTACTCCCTAAATAATAATAATAATAATAATAATAATAATAATAATAATAATAATAATAATAATAATAATAATAATAATAATAATAATGCTTCTCTGTCAATGGCTGATGCAAATCTGCACATGCGCCTCCATCGTCTCACCCGTGAGGGGAGTACGAAGAATTGACGATAGGCTCTAATGACACCCCCGCAAGGGCAGTTCCAACACTTCCAGACGGACCGGTATGTTCAATGAAAATACTGGTGGCACCGACGGGAATCGAACTGGCGACAGGGCCCAGATGGTAGAACTTGACCACTGGGCTATCACGGTGTCCATAATAATAATAATAATAATAATAATAATAATAGACTTATCAGTCAATTGGCCTGTGATCCTGTCGGACATGTGCCTCCATTGGTAGCACGGGACCGTTCGGTGACGCGGCTCCGCTCCAAAGACTCGACTGGCAGTGCAATGTGCAAATGAGCGTGCTGTGCATGTGCAAGTGGGTGCAAGGAGTGAGAGGAGTTATCTGCCGAGAAGAAGTCCGCGACGCTGCGCTGACCTCCACCTACAACAGATCTAGCCAGACATTCTACCTGACTAGGCCTTCCCCTCCTTCTACCCACCTGAACGACCGTGAGGTCGATCACCTCCTCCTCCTCCTCCGCCCCCTCTGCCTCCCTGGTCTGCGCCTCCAACTCCTCCCACTCCTTCCAGATGGTGGCAACAAACCTTCCTAACTCCTCCTCCACCTCTTCTGGGACAGGGATAAACAAAACGCCGAGCATCGCCGCCATCTTTTCATCCTCCCCCTTCAGCCATTCCTCTTTGAAGAGCCTCATCTCCTCCTCTGCCTCCCGCAGTTCCCTGTGATAAAGCCCTCCTCGATTCAGCATGAGGGGCTGCCGGGCTTGCGCCTCATCGATAAACTTAAACAGTGCCTCACGAGAGCTCGCAAACGTTGGGCAATGCAGCAGAAAGTGACGTAACGACTCGTTAACCTCAGTGCCACACAAGGCGAAACAGCTTGAGCAGTCCGGCGAGCATGAGCCAAATTTGGATCGGTAGAGGCCAAGGCGATTGTTGCAGCTCAACAATCGCCTTCTGATAAGGTTGTGACTTCCCCCCTCCAGCGCCCGCCAACGTGGGAAAGCAGAGCGGGAAGACATCTGGCTAAGCAGCACCCTAAGCCCATCAGAGGGCTTAGCCTGCCGCTCCCAGCCAGCTACTTCCTGCCGGACAGACCATTGCTTTACCACCTCGTTCCAGTTCGCCAGAGCGGCCCGCCAGTCCTTATCATCTACCGTGCCATCTTCGTTCACGACCCGCTTGAGCGCATCCAAGCCCTCCCGCAGCCTGTGATCTGCTAAGATCAAATTTTCCGTATCTTCCTTCCATTTGCACCGACCCGTGTTGTAAAGCCTGCGTGTTAGCGCTGTGTTGCCCAGTAACTCGATGCGCCCTAGGAACCGAAGCCGGGCCGCCTTGGCAAGGATGCTAAAACTCGGCGTGCGGCCTAAACCCCTGGTGATGCAGCCGCTTGTGCGCGTACCAACACCCAAGATGACCCGCAGGGGCGCTACCAACGCGCCCTCCAGCTTACTCAGCTTGTTGGCGCCCGGCAGATCCCAAAAAGCCGATGCGTAAAGCAACTTTGCGCCAACCATTTGCTGCCAATTCATCAGCCGAAGACGCGCTGGAACTTCATGGGCAATCCAGAGGGGGTAGCAGGCAGCCGTTCCCGCTACAGTGATTTCCGCCGCCCGCTTCGCTTGCGGTTTATCGGAGAGGGTGTCCGTGAGCAGAACTCCCAGGTATTTGTAGTGGTCGGTGACGTTGAGAACCTTGCCCCGGAACCTCACGCATGGGGGCGACTTTTTTGACTTGGCGTGCCCGTATATCGGCATGACTTCCGTCTTGCCCGGTTTCAGGTTGATTTCAAGCCGATAGTCCTCCACGAATGTCGCCACGACATTTACAATCTGTTGAAGCTCCGTGACGCTATGCGCAATTACCGCAACGTCGTCGGCGTAAAGCAGGGTCCGTATGTCTTCGATGCGGTTGAGGTCCTCGATCTCCAACTCTTTCGCGATTCGGACCGTTAGCTCATCCATGAAGACGTTGAACAGCGACGGTGACAACGGCGACCCTTGCTGAACTCCCATCTCTTCCAGCACTTCACCAGTGAGTTCGCCATCGACTAGCACTCGCGATGACTTCGGTAAAAACGCCGCAGAATGCGATAGAACTTGCCCTGTACCCCCATCTGGGTTAGCCTCTGAAACAACCCGGCCCGCCAAACCGTAGGGAATGCCTTTCTCAGATCCACGAACAAAACGAAAGAACGGAGGCCAGCTTGTTGTCTAAGGCGCAGACGCTCCTTAAGGACAAAAATCTGGTCCCCCGTACTACGTTTTGGCCGGAACCCACCCTGCTCTGGGCGAAGCCTGCCCGGCTGATCGATGAAAGCCGTAAGCCTCGCCGCCATAAGGGACAGATACATCTTACCCAGACAGCTCAGAATCGCGATGTCTCTCCAATTTTCCGGATCGGTTGGGTCGCCTCCTTTTGGGATGTTGACGATAATCGCTTTGCCCCAGTCGCTGGGGGTGTATTCGCACGATTTCAACCAGTTGAAGAAGCGCACCAGAAAGCTCACAATCCGCGTGCCTCCGTACTTGAGCATCTCGTTCTTGATCTTATCCGGTGAGCACGCTTTGTGATTCTGGAGATTTTCCTGGCAGAGCTCCACTTCCTTCTCGGTGTAATCATAGTCCAGCAGGCCCGTCTCAGTCCGGATCTCCTCGGCTTGCGCCATGGCCTCGAATTGGTCGCGCAGGTTGTCGTTATACTGGAAGGTTTCGCGGGCCTTCCGCTCGGGCTCAATCCGCGCTGCTTCCTCATCGGAACCGACTTCCTCTACACATGCATCCTCCAAAAACTGGTTTTCTTTGGGGACCACCATACGTCGGCGGTATTCTTCCCATTCTTGTAGTTTTTCCCGGAGTGTGCATGCCAGAGTGCCATCGGGCTTCCGAACAGGAGCAGAAGCGTTCGACCGCCGAACCCCGCCCAAACGCTTTGACAGCTTCCAGTACGTGGCCATGGTAGCGCTCCTGAAGTTGGCAGCGGTGTCATTCTGGACCCGCTTCCACGCTTGCTCCTTCTTCTCCTTGCATAACCTTCTGACCGCCTTCCTCGCTTCTTTATATCTTTGCCAGGCCTCTCGGTTGGCCTCATTCCTTCGCCAGAGGCCGTATGCCTCTCTCCGTCGCGCAATCGCTTCCCTAAGACTCTCATCAAACCATGCATTAGTAAACCCTGGCCTAATCACCCGAACTCCCAAGACCTTCACGGCTGCGCCCGTGAAAGCTCGGACCACTAAGCTGGCGACCCTATCTACCTCCTGCTGAAGCTCATCCGGGTCCTCCACTGCTGATAGGTCTGGGAGGCCATCTGGCAACAGCCCCGATATACCAGCTGCAAAGGTCTCGTCGTACTTCAACCTAAGCTTAGACAGCTCACTCTCCTTACCCTCAACTACCCTGCCTATCAAGCGCTCTGCCTTGAATGCTTTGTACCTCTTTACCTGCTTTTTGGGGGGTGGCTGTCCCCCCCAGACCAGTTCCGCCCACACAGCTTTGTGGTCGGTATCAAGGTCTACCTCGTCGACGCCGAAGCTTGCCTCCTCCGCCAGCTCGGAAGAGACGCAGATGTAATCCAGTAGATGCCTTCGTCCACCTACATTTTCCTGCCTAGACCACCAATATTTGTCCCCCCGTGGTTGCGAAACCCACTGAGATTGCGCAACCCCGTGGCAACAAGCATCGCAGCCAGCAACTCACCATTCTCACTCCTAACCCCTCTACCCCTCCCATCTATCTCGCCAAAGAGGCCCACCACTCCCTCCTCCCGCGCTATTCTGGCGGGCCCCAGCTTAGCATTAGCATCACCAACCGTAACCACATGACCTTTGGTGGCGAAGTAGGAGACGGCCGCCTGCCACGCCTCATAGGCTGCAATAGATTCCTCTCGTTGATTTTCTTGGGGGAAGTAGCCGTTGCCGACGAACACATCCGACGCCGTCGCGCTCCCAGACGACAGCCTCACCCACAATTGCTGTGGGTGTGAAACAGGCGCCTGTACAATGGTAGCGCACGGTGCCAGATAGTTGGCCACCAACGTCAAGACTCCTCCCAAGAGACGCGAGCCCGCACCAGTTGCAGCCGCTTTGCCGAGGACTGCGAAGCCGTCGACTTGGAGCTTCTCCACCTTCTGCGACGATAGGTTGTGCTCCTGGACTCCGACGATCACCCAGCCTCGCTCCTTGTAGTGCTCCGGCCATTCCCCAAAGCCTGGGCTATTCGCACCCACTTTGCCTTGCCAATTATGTGATGCCACCCTCAGTGGGAAGCCTTTCACAAATTGGGAAGAACGAAGCTGATGCCGATGCCTGCGCTTCGGTTGAGCCCGCCTGGAGCCCTCCGCCACCCTCCACGGCCCATCCTGCACCCTCCGCCCCAGCTCCTCCAGCTCCCGCATCCCGCCCCACTCCGCCAAGGGAGATTCACCGCTTGAGGCTTCGCCCTGGGGCTCGTCGACTTCCACGTCGAGCACCCAGTAGCCAAATCCCTGCTTGCGAAGCTCCCTCTGCATCTCTACATACTGGGCACCCCCCCGTGCAGCCCGCTGCTTCTCTCTTTCCCGGAAAGTCCTACCCGTCGCAACGTGAACCTTTCCCGTGAAGAACTTACGCTCCCGCAGCAGCCGCACCATCTTCTCCGCCTCCTCACAAGACGCGCATTTAATCCGCAAATGTCGCCCGCTACCTCTGCCCGCGAATTCCACCTCGACTTCCCCGAGACCGAGAATTCGGAGCTCTCGCGCCATGACCACTGTCTGAGAGACATGCGATAGCCCCCATACTATGCAACATCTCTTATCCAGCTCATTTCGTACCTTCCTCCGCCACCTCCTCGGTGGCGGTACCGCTTGCCACACGCCGTGACCAGACCTTTCCGGACGTGACTTCTCTTCCGAGGTTGGGGAGGGTGATCGAGATGCAGCAGGATTGCTGGCTCTACGTGATTCAGGTTGCCCGTCAGGTACGCGAGCACTCGACCACCCCACCCCGGCCGAGTAGCCATCGCCACCCGCAGGCGCACTCCCACGGGGAACGTCTAAACCTGAAGGATTACCGCCTTGACCCATAGGGCCAGCACTAGCGGCCGCGCTCTTCGCATAAGAACCTGACATAAGTGGTATGGGACCCCGGTGCCGCATTGATCGAGTTGTAAACTCGATAAATGAGGACCCAGGTGGGGTTATTTAAAGCTCAACCCTTAAAAAGCATACGTGTACGTATGTATAGGAATACACACAAACACTCACCTGCATCCGTAACCAGGCACGAGGCAGACCCGCTGTGCATCATCGAGGTAGGTGTCGTGGCAAACCACCCTGCGTCCGATAAACGCTGCAAGTGAGTCATCTACCGAGAGCACAGAGTGACAGGCCCGTGAACGTGTACCCACCACCCCATAACCCTCCGCCAGAGCAACCCCATGGCATCCGCAGGATGAGCACGAAGAGTGCTGAGAGAGAGGGTGAGCCAGGAGCCCCGCTCCGGTCCGTCGTTACTTTGGTCATTTAGTCGTTTCAAGGCTTGTGGTAAGGTGTAGGGCCTCTCGCCTTCGTACAAACTCCGACCGACAGTAGTTTGGTTGACCATCCTTCGCGGTGACCCTCTGAACACAACCCCCTCCCCCAGTGCCCACCCCTTGTGATTCCAGAGGCCACCCCGAGCCAAGAGCCATGAGTATGATGAGCAACTCACATGAGTTACTCTCAGTAATTGGGACCCGTCTCATAAATCAATGGAACGCTTATCGTGCGCCCCTCATAGGCTCAGCCCGCCCATGTGAAAGCTAGGCCTCGCCCAAAGCAAAGCAAAGCAAAGCAACAACAAAAAAAAAAAAAAAAAAAAAAAAAAAAAAAAAAAAAAAAAAAAAAGAAAAAAAAAAAAAAGAAAAAAGAGAGAGAGAGAGAGAGAGAGAGAGAGAGAGAGAGAGAGAGAGAGAGAGAGCGAGCGAGAGCGAGGCCGCCATGGCTCGCCCGCAATCCAGCTGGGTGCACCTCGTCACAACCACTCATCGGCGTGAGCTCATAGCTGTGTGCGACATAGGTACAAGAGCAAGAGGAGAAACAGTGTGCCAGCGTGGATGTGTGGGTGAGGCAGTGCGGTGAGGCAAAGCAGCGATGCCAGTCGAATCCCTGGAGACGGAACCTAGCATCAAAAACATCGTATAAGTCTACCCCAGGCCTCCATCCACCGAGTGGTGAGCTCGATAAAAGAAGACCCGAGTGGGGTTATTTAAAGCTCAACCCTTAAAAAAGCATAAACATGTACGCCGCCAGGAACCCAACAACAATAACATAGCAGCCAGGAACCCAACAACAATAACATAGCAGCCAGGAACCCAACAACAATAACATAGCAGCCAGGAACCCAACAACAACAACATAGCAGCCAGGAACCCAACAACAATAACATAGCAGCCAGGAACCCAACAACAATAACATAGCTTCCGTAACCAGCCTTCAGGAACCCGCCTCAGTTACCCGCCCCCGTAACCAGGCCAGAGACGTGACGTACTATGCATCATTGAGGTGTCGTGGCAAGCCACCCTGCGTCCGATAGAAGCTACAAAAGAGTCATCTACCGAGAACACTAAGTGACAGGCCCGGTCACATGCACCCAACACGTCCCGACCCTCCGCCAGAGCATCCCCATGGCATCCGCAAAGTGAGCACGAGGGGTTCTGGGAGAGAGGGTGAGTCAGGAGCCCCGCGTCCAGGCAGTCGCTACTGTGGCAGTTGAGTGATTTCAAGGCTTGTGGAAATGTGTGGAGCCTGTCGCCTTCATTCCCACTCATACCGACAGTAGTTTAGTTAACCAACCTGTCCAGTGACCCACTGAGCCCAACCCCCTCCCTCAGATAACCCCCACCCCCCGCACCCCGAGTGATACCAGAGGCCACCCCGAGCCAAGAGCCGTGAGCGTGGTGAGAGAGCTTCTCTCAGTAAAAGTTTCCGTCTCATGAATCAGTGGAGCACTGATTATGTACCCCTCATAACAAGCTGCCAACGGCCCCAACCCCGCCGTGTGGCGGTGACACCCAACCATGTATTGGTGCCCCCCAAAATAATAATAATAATAATAATAATAATAATAATAATAATAATAATAATAATAGTAATAATAATAATAACGAATAATAATAATAATAACAATAACGAATAGTGCTTCTCTGTCAATGGCTGATGCAAATCTGCACATGCGCCTCCATCGTCTCACCCGTGAGGGGAGTACGAAGAATTGACGATAGGCTCTAATGACACCCCCGCACGGGCAGTTCCAACACTTCCAGACGGACCGGTATGTTCAATGAAGATACTGGTGGCACCGACGGGAATCGAACTGGCGACAGGGCCCAGATGGTAGAACTTGACCACTGGGCTAAACAATAACGAATAATAATAATAATAATAATAATAATAATAGTGTATCTCCTGCCAATTGCTGAGCCAAAAGGCCATGTGCATCCAGTCCTCCATTCCATAAGGAAAGTCTCCACACCAATCGGTGGAATAAAGGAAGTGACGGCATAGAACATTACTCTAGGAGCTTTATACCAATCAGCCCATGGAAAGGACCGATGGCCTATGTACTCCCTAATAATAATAATAATAATAATAATAATAATAATAATAATAATAATAATAATAATAATAATGGTTTGCGGTGGGCCAGGAAAACCGGAACTATGATTCAACAGTTAAGCTCATAGGAAAGAAGAATAAGAGAGAGAGAGAGGAAAGACAAAGGAAGAAACAAGAAAAAAGAACAGAAAAAAGGGGAAAACAGAGAAAAGAGGAAGAAAACACCAGAGAAAACAGGAATAAACAGAAACTTTTTAAAAAAAAATTAATTTTAAAATATTAAATTATTTATTTATATATTTATTTATTTATTTATTTATTTATTTATTTATTTATTTATTTATCTATTTATTTATTTATTCATTTATTTATTTAATCTACCTGGTCAGGTCCGCTGCTAGGTTGACATCTACTGGATACCTACATACATATATGTAAATACATATATATGTACATACATACATCCGCACATACGTACATACATACGTACATATACATACATACAATGTTACGTACATACACACAGATACCAGTTGACATCGATGGCCTTACGCTAGGGCGTAGGCGCGGGTGGAGAGTGGGCAGGAGATGGAGATTGAGATGGGGATGGGGAGGAGTAGACGGGCAGCAAGGGAAAGCTCACGGCAAGAGAGGTGAGGAGGCGGTTCAGAGGAGACACGAGTTCGATCTCTTCCCCGTAAGATCCGTCCCCGAGCCCGACTAATGACAGAGCACTCTCTGCTCCTAACAAAAGGAGAGAGAGAGAGAGAGAGATAGAGAGAGAGAGAGAGAGAGAGAGAGAGAGAGAGAGAGAGAGAGAGAGAGAGAGAGAGAGAGAGAGAGAGAGAGAGAGAGAGAGAAATAGAAGAGAAAGAGAGAGACATAAATCGAAGAGAGATAGAGAGAGAGAGTACTAGAGAGACTCATAACTCGAAGAGAGAGAGAGAGAGAGAGAGAGAGAGAGAGAGAGAGAGAGAGAAAGGAAGAGAGAGAGAGAGAGAGAGAGAGAGAGAGAGAGTATTACAAGACAGCATTCAAGGAATAAGACCATTGCCACTTTTATCGTATTGTGATCCAAGGCTCTAAGAATTGTGCCAGAGGGTTTAGACGCGGATTCTTTGTGTTGTTCACAAGTTTTGACAGACGCTCTTTTATAGGGATATAGTTGAAATTATAAAATTCAAATGGAATGACAAAGGCTGAGACGCTCGAAGGCTGTAAAAGTTGTGCACGAGAAGTTGCTTGTACTGAACCACAATGAGCAATGACTTCAACCGTTTCGTTCTCAGCCGGTTCTGATTTTTGCGGCTTGTGTAGTGGCTCATTTGAAAGCTCTTATCAAGAGCTTTCTAATGAGCCATAATACAGGTTGTAGATGCAAATACCATCTGAGATCAAAGCGCTTGAACTCATTGTTTGTTGTACTTAAGAAATAGGAACTTCTCATGTGAGAATCTTGCCCGTCGATCTGTCCGTCGATCCTACAGCTAGGACGAGCATGCTGCAGCCCTTCTTTGAAAGCTCAGGTCAAGCGCTTTCGAACGACGTCCTCAGAGCATTTTTGAACCTCAAATATCGACTGGGAAACCAAGGAGATCCGACGAGATCATAAGGTAAATGGCTTTGTCCGGCCTGACGTTGGCAGATTCGAATGTGGTAACTTTCCGGGAAAACATCGCAAACACCGGTAAAAAAATT
>WBZZ01001174.1:77500-87500 GCA_019918135.1 Paulinella micropora | reverse complement strand
TGCAAAGGAGGCAGATTCCCTCGTACCTCCATACATACAAGATATGAACATACATTGCGTGCGTCTGTAAAAATAGGTATTTACGTTATTGGATGAGATAGATCTCGTTCTATCTTTCTTTTGTCCCCCCCCCCTTCCCCCCCCCCCCCCTCCTCCCCCCCTCCCCCCCTCCCTCCCTCCCTCCCTCCCTCTCTCTCTCTCTCTCTCTCTCTCTACCTCCATGGCCAGTACCCTGGTGGTGATTTGACTGTCGAGAGCAAGCGCGGCGGAGTTTAGGAAATGGGCAGAGTTAGGTGGCGAGCGTCTCCAGCTTAGGAGACGCAGGTCCGCCGATGAGGCGTTGAAGGAGTCGAGAAGAGAAGAGGAGGAGGAGGAGGGAGGTGGTGGTGGTGGCGATGATGAAAGAGAAGAAGAAGAAGAAGAAGAAGAAGAAGAAGAAGAAGAAGAAGAAGAAGAAGAAGAAGAAGAAGAAGAAGAAGAAGAAGAAGAAGAAGAAGAAGAAGAAGAAGAAGAAGAAGAAGAAGAAGAAGAAGAAGAAGAAGAAGAAGAAGAAGAAGAAGAAGACGAAGAAGAAGACGAAGAAGAAGAGGAAGAAGAAGAGGAAGAAGAAGAAGAGAGATCAAGATCGAGGTCTAGGTCATTCCAGTTTATCAAAACGGAAAGATCCAAGCAGAGGCCTCCTGTCCGCTCTTGTATGCAGCCAACAGAGCTTCTAACGCTCCCACTTGCTCTGGTAGAGGGGTTGTGAGCTGCGTGGTGGAGGTGGAGTTGAGGCGCAAGCGCAGCGGCCGGGAGCGGAGGAGAGAGGTGAGAAGGGAAGAAGCTGCAGGAACTGTGCTGTCGAGGAGTTTGGCAAGCAAGCCCGCTTGCTGGGATTGGGCGAACCAGGAGGAGGAGGAGGAGGAGGGAAGAGGAGAAAGGTGAAGAAAGCACGATTTGCAAAGGCTGTTCTGTTGAGACCGTCTCGAGAAGGAACGCGGGGCCTGCGCCACTCTCTTCTATATATAGATAGATAGATAGGTAGGTAGGTAGGTAGGTAGATAGATAGATAGATAGATAGATAGATAGATAGATAGATAGATAGATAGATAGATAGATAGATAGATAGATAGATAGATAGATAGATAGATAGATAGATAGATAGATAGATAGATAGATAATAATTATACTTATGTGGTATCCAGTAATAATACCAACATTAGCCCAGAAGATGGAAAATTAACATTCAGCGTGTCAGAGAATAAAGGAATTCAACCGCTGTTTATATTTGATGGTGATACCCGTATTCACGAGGTTATGGGGTTTGATAGAAATTCAACATATTTCTTCGCCAATAATTTTATTAAATCGCCAAATGTAATTATTCTAACTGGTGAAAAAACTTTATATCTTCAATCGGATTTGGTAAATGAAGGAGATAATCACGTGCTACAAGAAATATACACTGCCAACGAAATTCCTTTTGGGTCTGTTATCTATGATGGAAGCGGGTCAGAGTATGGTAAAACATTGTCCGCTAATTCAAACAATGTGTTTAGGTTTTACTTGACAGACGAAAACGACCAAGCGATTAATCTTCATGGTTTGGGAGTCGTTATGACATTACTGGTTTATCGTGAAACTAATTATTTTAGTTTATTTAATTCATTCTTCAATTTGTTAAAGGCTAGATAAAGATGTTTGACAATTTCACTTCTATCTGTCTTCGACAGATTTCTCGTTTATTGTCAAACATCGAAAAAGGCGAGTTAATGGGAAACGATGTTTTATGAACCTTCTTTTGAAAAAAGATTTGTGAATAAAATATCAATAATTAATTTTAGAATTATTTATTTTTTTCTATAAATATATTATGGTGAATTAGTTAATTTACGCTACTTCAAAAAAAAAGAAAAAAATGCCTGTCCAATACGGAGGAGAACTAGTCCATCAAACTAAGGAACTGCTCACTGGTAAGTATGAAGTAACCAAACTTACAACTCGTGAAGGCTTGCAACCTGTCGCACTTACTACTGCTGGTGGTATGGAAAACACCTTTGAAATTCCTACTCGTCCTTTGAACCTTGCGAGGAGTGTGTTGCGATTTACTTACACTCCGTCTGCTGCAGGTGGTGCTGGTCGCTACAATCGTATCTATATGGATTGTCTGTCTATGATTAAAACTATTGAATTGCCAAGCCGAAGCGGGCAGTATTTGTGTAATCTTCAACATGTGGGGAACTACACAAAGGTTATATGAAAACCAGAAATTAAGTATGAAAAATTTATGGCACTTGAAAACCATGGTGCTGGTGTGGGTAGCGGTGCTATGCTTCAAAAGTGTAATGCTGGAAAAGTTGACATTGGAATCGTAGCGGAAAGAGCGGCAATTACTGGTGCAGGCAATACTGCTGGATTGGTCGCTGCAGTTCAAGGATATTACAAAGTGCCACTTGTTAATGCCCGCCGTAATAATGATACCGCTCTCGCCGATAGCACTGCGGGGGATTATAGTTTGGTTAATGTTCCTTTTGAGGAGGCTAAGTATTTTGAAGGTGGAACTGCCAATGCTGCCACCCCTGTTATCAATGTTAAGTTTCCTTTGGGTATGCTGTTTGGCACTATTTTTGAACTGGATAAGACTATTGGATTTAATGAAATTTTGGATATGCGGATTGTGTGGGCTGAAACCAACCGCTCTTCATTCTATGGCACTGATGCTAGTTCTATTTCCACTGGTGCTGCCGCTACTACCGCTGGTGCTATCGTATCTAACCTAAATCTATTCCACGCTGTTGAGACTGACCCGAATGTCATCCTCTGTGTCCAGCAAAAGATTGCGGGTGAAGGCTTTCCATTTAAGATTGAGTATCCTATCGCTTGGAAGCAAAGTCTTCAAACAAACCAACTATGTTATTAAGATGAACCGCTCGCAGGGTGAAAGAATTCGTCGTATTTATACTTCCGCCTTTCATTTCACTGAGAGTGCTAATACTTCTTTTGATAACGACAACAGATCTGGCGTAAAGGTTTTAAAATACTATACAACGCTTGACGGCTCTCGTCTCCAGCAGTTTGCTATTGACACAAAGGAAAATGAGGACTAAGTTGAAGGGAAGTGCTATCCTAAACAGCGATGTCTATCATTACAACTGGTTCGTAGATACTTGGGACAATAACCGCCCGCTGTGCGATAAGGACACCGACGGCTATGAGGTGAGCGGTTTAAGCCTGGACACTGAGAGGCGATATGAATTCGTTTCAAATACAGGTAATGATGCGAGTGGTGTAGGCATAACTAATCTTAACCATTACACATTCGCCATTCTTCAACGTAGTGTGCTTGTTAAGGGAGTTGAAATTTTGATGAGTTGATACTTATCAACTACACTTTCATTCAATGTTGAATTTTAAATGAAAATTCAACATAACGCTCATTCTCGCTAATCTCAAACATCTTTGAGATATTGATAAAAATCGTGAAAAACAAAAAAAGAAAAAAATTTAGAATAAGTGATAGTGCGACAGCACGAAACGCAATTCTAAAAAAATTAATAGATTAAATATTTTTTCTCGTATAATATAGGAAAACGACGTTTGAGAATAAGAGAGAAATCTGTCGAAGACAGATAGAATCGCAATTCTCAAATATCAATGAAAACTCACCAGAGAAACTTAATCGCAGAAAATCCGGACGGAGAATTTATAAATGTCAAAGTTGGATATGATGGTGATATTGAAACAAATAATTCAAAAACCGCTTTTGGTGAAGCAGTAGTAGGTCAATTAACACCAGTTTTACAGGAAATCTTTCCATCTACCATTAATACTAGGATATGGACAAAAACAGAAACAAAATCATCTGTGTCATTTTTGAATAATATGGCAACATTAACAACTCAAGCGGATGCCACGGCGGATGCTAGACTGGTAAGTAAAAGGAGAATAAAATATAGAACTGGAACGGGTGTCCTCGCCCGCTTTACTGCTATATCGACAACGGATGATACAAAAGATTACTATTCATGTATTGGAATAGGAAATGAACTCGTTGATGGATTTTATTTCTACAAAAATAGAGCAGGAATGAATATTGCGCATTGTAAAGGAGATTATATTGACCAAGCAGACTGGGAGGACCCGTGCTATGCCAGAAGTAGTTTAGAGCAGAGCCGGAAATGTATTTCAAATTCAAATTCAGTATCTTGGGTTTGGTGCTATCAAGTTTTATATTGAAAATCCCATAACAGGATTATTTCAATTAGTTCATATGATTGACTATGCGAATGCTAATACTGGTGTAAGTCTGCGAAATACGACATTACCCTTTACAGCAGTAATGAAAAATGATGCAGCGACTGGAATACAAACTCTTAAAACAGCGAGTGCCAGTTTATTCATTGAGGGTTTAAATACTATTAATACCAGCATAACAAACGAAATGGAAGGAAGTAAAGCAGCAAACACCACTGAAAGTCCTATTATTAGTATAAAAAACAAAGCGGTATTTGATGCGGGCGGTGCTAATTTGACAAATTATTCAAGTGTTTATCCAACTTTGATAAGTATTACAAATGAAGATACTAAGTCGAATGTTGTCAGAATGATATTAAATGGAACACTAACTGGAGCAGGTTTTGCAGATGTTGATTCTAAATATTCAATTGTAGATACTGACACAAAGGCGAGTGCTATCGCAAACGGAACAACAATTTTTAAACTATATGTAAATAGTGCTTCAACTCAACAAATCAACCTTAGAAGTTATGATATATACCTATCGCCGAGTGATGTATTACCTTTTACACAGAAGTCTGTCTCTGCTGGTGGAGGAGGAAATGTCAATATTATCGCTAACTTCGTAGAAGACCAATGATATTTGACAATTTCACTTCTATCTGTCTTCGACAGATTTCTCGTTTATTGTAAAACATCGTAAACCATTAAAGTAAAAATTAAAAGCAAAAAAAAATTTAATGGAAAGCGATGTATCATCAGAGATATTTTTTTACCGCATCTTTGTTATTAAAATAAGATTGTTGAATTAAATATTCAAGGTATGGTTTATCAATCTTAGCTACATCTTCAATTTTCATTTTTTTATACTTACCATATTGAAGAAAAATGTCCGCTTCGTGCTGTGCTATCTCTTCACCAACATTAGCCTTGATTTCGGTCATTCCTGTCTCTTTTAAATCAGTCTCCTTACCGCCTACGTCGGTAGCATCCGCCGTAAAAGGTGTGCTTGGTTCTTCGTCCAACACGTTTTCTAACGGAATAACTACTTTCACATTGTCTTCATAATGTTGATTTTGTTTAAAATCAACATTATCAACATTTGGCTTGTATTGCTCATAGAAAGATACAATGTCAGGTTTAGTCCATTTAATTGTTGGCTTTTTAATTTCGCTGTCAAGGTTCCATTTTTCAATTTCGTTTAAGTAGTCCTGTTTGGTGTTCAGGTCAGTCATTGATATATATAATATAAATATTAATTTTTTTAGATATTTTTTTACTTCACTTTTAATGTCTGTAAATTTCTCAAACCACGGCTGTTTCATAACCCATTCAAGATATGGCTTATCAATAAGCGCGATATCTTGAACCTTCTTGCTGCGATACTTACCAAATGGAAAAATATCCCTTGGCTTGCCTGCCCGTGCATTTTCAATCATTTGGATTTCGTCAGTAATTATCTTTTTAACATCGGTAAGAGAAAATGTTTTTGTTTCATTTTTTGTTTCAATTGAAAGTTTTTCAAATTTTTCACATAGTCTGGTGAGGGTGGTCATTGGTCTATATAGACTGGTAAAAGGATTTTATTGAAAAAAATTAATTATCTTTTTACTTTTGCCTTTAAAATCCGTAAGGCAGTGTAGAGATATGGTTCTCTTTAATCGGCCGTATTACTCTTTTTGTGTAAGTAAAAGAAAATATCTTTTTCAAATGTTCGGAGGTAATCGTTTTGTCTTTTTTGTTCCTCGTAATTTTGCTGTGGTTGTGTATTGCTACATTTCCATTCTCAGCCACATTCTTTGCTATGTGCTTTTCTCCTTCTGTCTCCAATAATGCTTCTAATTCCTCATATGCTTTCTTTGATAGTTCTTCGTCCTTTATTCCCAGACCATTGCTTATCACACTAAACATATTTACCAAGTTCAGTTTCCTGCAAGTGTCGTAGTTCATAGAAAAGCCTTTCAGTTTCATTTTTGTTGTGCCGTCGTTTAGTATGTAGCCGTAGGACTTTGGCCCCGAGCCCACAAATGTAGTTATCTTTCTGCTTACTTTTGTCTTTTTGTCTATGAGTTCATCTGTCCATTGTCCTAATAAGTCGCCTGTCGGTATTGTTGTCTGTCCTTGTTTTTCATCAACTGAATATATTATGCTGTCTGTGTCATGATATAATACTCTGTCTCCCAATCTATCCATCATATCATACAATCTCATTTGTGCGTGAGCTGTTGTGAATAAAGCCACACATATGTTTATGTTGTAGGGGTCTGAAACTTTTTCGGGGTGTAGATTGTAGGATAGTTCAAGGCATTCTTTATTTATCATATTAATTGAGATTTCGTTTATGTCTTTGTCATTTAGTATTTTGTATAATTCTGCCTCACTCCTGACGATTGTCGTCTGTGTCTTGTTGCTTTGTTGTCCAAACTTTCCCCACAGAGAATTCAGACATAGTTTTGCGACTGCCCTCCTTCCTTCATTCTTTTCTATTTTGCTTTTGTCTAACTTAATACCCATCTTTTCCTCATAGTCCTTTATGTAATTTTCTTTTTGTTCCTCCGTTTCCACATTTGACGGGTAGCCACTTGCCTCTTGCTTTACTTGTAGAAAAGGTTTTTATGTAGTCTTTGAATAGGGTCGTTGTTTGTTGTTCCCAGTGCCACACCTCATAAACTTTAATGATATTATAACCTTTTTCCATTGCTTTATAAATGAGTGGTGTTGCCCAAGTGCCTGTGAGTGCCATCTCTGTGTCGTCGCGCTGATGTTTGTCTTGTAGGTTTTCCTTTCCACACTTATTACATAAATAATACATCATCTTTCCTCTATCTTGACAGGGTAGGACAGGGTGAATTAGTCCCCTCGGCGGAATCATTTTAACTTTGGCTAATCCAAATGCTGTCTTTTGCTTTATCATTTGTAATGCATGTGTGCTTTTGATTACCTTATGATGTCCGAGAGGGTAGGGGTCATAAAACATAACAGACGGATAGAGGGAGCATATGTCTATGTATTTGGCGTATTGTTGTTCATTCATTGCCCTCCAATATAAAGATAGAGCATTTGTCCTTCCCCCAAACATTGCGTGTCGTGGGTTAATTGTCTCTTGCTCCATTAATGTCTCTTCTACGTTCCTTTTGAATTCCTGCTTTACTCTTATTCTGTTCCACTTACAACCCCCATATTGTTATTAAATTATTCACTTCCTCGTGTTGCTTTATTAAAGTTTCCCGTCGTTTTGTTTCCTTGTATAATTGTCCAAATGTCTTATTAACAGATTGCTCTTTATTCATTTGATTGCCGTCATAACACTCAGGACATCCGTGCCAGTAGCACCCATGAAACTCATATGCAGTTTTTGTCGTTGGGTCATATCCGTCTAAGTATGCCTTACCTGCGCCTTTTAAATATATCATTTTTTCTTTTCCATTTAATCCGTGCTGTATGGTTGTATTGTCTTTCTTCTCTCTGTATGATAGCCACTCCACGCACATACTGCTCGTTTTTGCTTTGTCTGTTCTGTGTGTTGGTATGACTGCTAGGCTATCTGTCGGCATATAGATTGCTTTATATAATGCCATACAGGTAGATGCGATAGTTGTGTATTGGAATGGGTCTATGCCGAATTCTAGAAAACTCTCTCTAAATTTCATACACCCCCTTCTCAATACATCCACATCACTATGACAATATGCTTCCATTTCTTTTTTGAAATCAGTCAGTTTGTCCTTCTGTTCTTCATACCATTTCAGAAATTCTTGTCGTTTATGTTTTGAAAATGTGTTGTAGCCGTAATAGTCCTTGTCTGGTATAGCCCCTACATAATTTTGATCTGCCTCAGTATTGAAGAAGTGGGGGGAAAATCCTTTCTTTAGTTCATCTAAACCAAAAGTCTCAGGGAAATCAGACAGGGGCATACTTAGGAAAGATAGACTATCAATAAACCTAATCTTACCCACAGCCATCATCATAATCTTACCAACTTGATATATGACAAATGGTGAAATGCCTTTTTCTATTAACCACTTAAGCACAAATCGACAATCATAACCCCTCGCATTATGTGCTATGAATGTGAAGTCCTTGTGTTGATTGCCAAATGCCCAATTACAAAACTCATCTATGCTTTTGTGTATGATGGGTGTGCTGTCTGTGAATACTGACTTTCTGAATGGTTAATGATATGTGTGCCTGTCTCTTGTGTTGCCTCAAAATCAAAGAACACATATTTATCAGAGGGTTTATGTATTTCTTTTTGTTTCATATTACACCTGCGCTCAAATGGTTGTAGGATTTTACAATTTTTACATTTGTCATAACCGCACTTATGTTCGCCTGTGTATGTCTTAGAGCAGTTAAGACATTTCTTTTTGTTGTCGCATGTGGTGGCTGTGTGATTGTTGAAACATTCATCATTCGGAAATTTACGATTACATTTTTCGCATTGTTTCCATTTTGTTATGTTGTTATACCCCTTACATCCATCCGTAAGGCATATATTACATTTCGCCGCACAGAAATGATTATGCTCATAACCCTTCATACACTGCTCGCAAAAGTTTTGTTTTGATAGAAAGGCTTTCATACTTGTTATGGTGTCGTAATGGTTTTTGGTTTTAAGTATGTATATGTGTTTGTATGGTTGTTCCTTTTCATCTTTGAATTCAGTTTTATATATTATCTTGTCTGGAAATTCAACAATTGCTATGTTGTATTTTATATGACTGGCAAACACATCTACCTCAGGAAGACCACATAAATCTTTTATGACACCGGCCTCCTCGTGTAATGTATTTGCCAGTTCGTCCTGTATCCTGCGACCCTTCCTTATTTGTTCGTATTTGTTGTGTTTCTCTATCTTGGCTGTTGCCACAACGATAGCCCTTGCCAGACATATGTTGTCGTCGTTGTTTATTTGTATCACTCCTTTCTTTTTGCAAATGTCCTCCTGTGTTATTGCTTTCAATCTAGCCCCTCCCTCTGGCATCCTTACTCCCATAAAATTGAAATCAATTGATTCCATCGTCGCCCCTTCCTCATCCATCCACACTTCGTCGTTTGATTGTAAAATCTTTGTAAGTCTTTCTAATATGTCTTGTAAGTCAAAGTCTTTTACTTTTACGAGTTCATTTTTTGTTTGTACATTCCACGACTCTGGAATAGCCGATATCCTTACTTGTATTTGGTCGTTTGGTTTATATAAGGACTTAAAATCATCTACGATTGTGCCAATCATTTTTATAATATCTTCCAACGAAAACTTTTTAACCTTTTTAGAAAAGTTTTTATTGATTTTTACATGAAACAATGACTGCCCCACTGGTAAATCGTGTTTTATGTCTTGTCGTATTAATTTATATCCATTAAAGTCAATGACATTTGGTTCTGCCCTTTTCCTCTCTTTTATTTCCCTTTGTTTTCTGTCGGGCATTACATACTGCTCAGGGTTTGGTAGTGCTCCTCTTGGTGTTGTTATGTCGTAAAACCTCTTGCCGTTTGGTTTTTTGACATAGAGTCTGTTTTGCCATTTGGAATTGTATGCCCTGTTCTGTGAGCTTGTCAAGGCTCCAATTTTGCCCCCCGTAGTCTATGCTTGACATTGTTTTTGTTTTTGAAGTAGTCAAAAACAAATGTGTTATTTTAGGGTTTTGATTTTTCAAAAATAAAATAAATATATCTATATAGACATATATATTTTATCTATATACCTATATATATTATATCCTTAACATAAAATTTATATCATTTTTCATAGGGCGATATTTAGTCCTTCAACGAGCCTCTGGAG
>WBZZ01001174.1:57500-70000 GCA_019918135.1 Paulinella micropora | reverse complement strand
ATAACATTTTTAGCCGTCTATAGTGCCACCAATTATTAAATATCAAATCGGACTTTATCTGTTTCTATTTCTTTTATATAGTATATATATGTAAATGTCAAACCAGATTGATGAAAGAAAACAATTAAGAAAACATAAGAGAGCAGAGTATGTAAAACAAAAGAGAAAACAGACTTATGTATGCATATGTGGAAAGACATTGAAAATATTCAATAAATACACACACGAAAAAATTCAATTCCATAGAGACCACTTCGCAGAAAAACAAGAAATTGTGATAGGCGGAAAACATTGTAAATTAACTATAAGAAGAGAGAATGACATAGAAAGATATTTTGAAAATAAAATGTAAAACTATTTAAAGAAATAAATATTATTACTTATATATAATATGTCTTCTATAATGATACAAGCGGACAAAGAAATGAAAGAACTATATAACTTACATTTTCCAGAAGCATTAGCGGACGATAGAAGGATTAAGAAATACACAAAAAGAGAAGTGCTTCAGAGATATAGTAAGGCATTCAAGTTTTGGATTGAACAAAGGAACAAAATATTGAAAGAACCTTCAACCACATTGAATATACATAAATGGCGAATTTGTGAAGAAGCAATCGCACAACTTAAATTAAGGTCTATGATATTATTGAATAAAAAATAAAATGTAAAACCATTTAAAGAAATAAATATTATTACTTATAATATACAAAGATTTTGAAAAAAATCTTTGAGCAAAAAGGTTGTGCGAAACTTTTTATAAAAGTTTCAATGGGTAGGCATAAGAAATATCTCACACTAGAGGACAAACGGAAGGCTAACAATGAAAAATCAATGGCTTATTATATTAAGCACCACGAAAAAGTAAATACAAGAAGAAAGGAAAAATTGAAAGAACGAAACAGGAAACTTAAAGAGTATGAAGAAATGAAGGCGAGAGGAGCATAAAATAAAAAACAAAAAAAAAATATTTTTTTTGTAATAAATAAATAAAATGAATTTCGTATTAAAGGTAATACAATTTATATTTATATATATCGGTAAAACAATTTAATTTTATTTTATTATTTTTATATCCATAGTAATATAAAAGTAAAATATGCCACCACCCTTACCGCCAAGACCGACGAAGGAAAATGTAGAACTAGCAAAGGTAAGAGCGAATTTGAGGAAAACTACAACTAGAGAGAGCAAGAAGGAATTCAAAGTAGTTGAGTTAAAATCTAGACGAGATAATAAATCAAATTCTCTCACATATGAACGAGCAGGGTCAGATATATATTTTTACGATACTGACAAATTAGAGCACGAAGTATTACTCCCTATATTGTTAGATGCGAAAAGAAAAGGGATGACGAGAAATGCCGATGTCAATGTTTCACTTACATATATAACGGAATCAAAAGAATTTAACACCTATTTTAAAAAGAAATCTTTTAATTCTTTTCAAATAAAGGATTATGATGCTTTCATTGAAATGTTAAATGAATTTAACATAGATAATATTCAGGCTTCCGGTTCTGGCTATGACAGAATTATTGAATATGCTAAAGTTGTAATATTTCAAGAGAGCGGTGGAGGATGCTACGAAGGAAAGAAAAAATGTAAAAAAACAAAAGCAGAAGAAAGTATATTAATTTCTCCCGCCAGCAAAAATAATAACTGCTTGTTCTTCCTTTGTAAAGATATTCTTAATATTCCAATTATTAACAGAAAAAGATGTAATGACATAAGAGAGCAATTTAATCTTTCTAAAGATTGTCCTATTCCATTCTCTATCGCCTTACAAATCCTTAATAAATACATAAAAGAAAATAAGACATACGAAATTACGAATGCTTATACAAAAGAAACCATAAGAACAAATGATATTGGAGAAGAAGCAGACATTATGATTTACTTAGATAATAATCATTATTTCGGTCTAATCAAAAGATATAAAAACAAATGTGAAAAATGCTTGTCTGAATATTACAACAAGCACACATGCAATCCGAAAAGAATAAATTATGCTAATACTAGAATTCTAAAGAATGGTCAGCGTCATTTATTAACTAATTTCTACCCAGAAAAATATAATAATAAAGATGAAATCCTTCATTACGACTTAGAAACTTGGAGAAACAAATTGATTGCTTCAGGGTTTGATATTCACGATTGCTATATCGTCGGATATACACAAGGACAAGAGGGATTTAAATATTATTGCTTCAGGGTTTGATATTCACGATTGCTATATCGTCGGATATACACAAGGACAAGAGGGATTAAATATTATGCTGGTAAAGATTGTATTTCAAAATTTCTTGATTTACTTCTAGAAAGAGGAAGAAAATTAAAGGAAGAATGGGAGAAGACAAAAATACAAACACCAGCAAAAAAGGCAGGAGGAGTAAGAAAGGGAAGAAGAGAAGAAGACGAAGAACCAATTCTTTATGTAAATGGTTTTAATGGTGCTAACTTTGACCACTACTTCATTTTACAAGAATTAATTAGAAGAGGAATTAAACCAAAGTCGTCAAAAATAAACAACGGATCAATTATCTCTCTGGAGTTTGAAAATATTAAAATGTGGGATATGTGTAAGCACACTCAAGGAACCTTAAAGGATAACTGAGAAAATATGAAGTTATGAAGTGTGAGACATTAAAAGGAGACTTTAACCACGACGATGCTACGACATGGGAAACGATGACAGATGAATTAAAAAATAAATGTCTTGAATATCTTAAGTGCGATGTTATGGGTTTGAAAGAATTCTATGACAAGTTAAACTCAGAGATATTTGAAAAACATTCAGTTAATCTAACTTCATATATCTCAACTTCAAGCCTTGCTTTCAATATTTGGAAAAAAATGATTGACGGAAAGCATGATGTAAGACTTCCAACAATAGAACAAGAAAAATCCTTTAGAAAAGCAGTAATCGGAGCACGGACATACCCGAGTAAAAAGAGATTTATTTCAAATCAATATAATGATTACATAAATAGAAAAATCTCATTTGACGAACTGACGGATTATTTAATTGATGCGGATGTTGTATCACTTTATCCGACTGCGATGCTTAATCTCTTTATGGTCGGACAAATAAAAGAGACGATAGCACCTTTTAATATTAATAATCTCCCGATCGGTATTTACAATGTTGATTATATATCTCCTAAAAACTTACTTTTAATATTAATAATCTCCCGATCGGTATTTACAATGATGATTATATATCTCCTAAAAACTTACTTCATTCAAGGGTCGGTCAGAGAGATAGATTGGGATCATTAAAATGGAACCTAACAGATATGAAAAACCAATGGATTACATCTGTAGATATTGAAGATATGTTTAAGGAAGGTTATGAGATAACAATTTATAAAGGCTATTACTCGGAAGAAGCGGAACCAGTATTCAATGAATACATTCAGGAAATGTTTAAGGCTAAAGAGACTAGCGAGAAAGGCACACCGCAGTATCTATTAGCAAAGCTATTTATGAATTCGTTATATGGTAAAATGATACAACGACCTATTCCGACTAAAACAGAATATATAACAACTAATGATGGATACTGGAAATTCTGGAATAAACACTATATCTCAGATGTAGTTGAATTCACAGATACTGATGGAAAAAAATTATGGCACGCTTCCGGAATTCCCAGAAATGAAGTTCTGGTTGAAGATAGCATAACAAAACCTTCTCACTACGGAGCATTTATATTAGCATACAGCAGAAGGATTATGTATAATTACATAAAAGAGGCTAATCCAAATAGAGAAGTAGAAGAAGATTTTTATTATACCGATACCGATAGTTTGATATTACACGTGAATTCGGCTAAACTTATTAAAAGGTTGGGTGATAAATCTTTCGGGGGTATTACTGACGATTTAGGAGATGGATGTAAAATAATAAAAGGAATATGGGTAGCACCAAAATTGTATATGTTAGAATTTACGACCAATGAAGCAGTGGTACCTTCATTAACTAAGAATGATTTAAAACATAAAAGCAAAGGAGTTCATATCGTTGAATGCTACGAAAATGAAGGAGTTAAAAAAAGATATTATCACTTAAGAGGTAAAGGCTTAAATTCAAAAGAGTTAAACCCAGAAATTTACGAAAAAACGGATAATGGAGAAAGTATGGAAAATTGTAGAGATTTCCAAATGAAGAAAATCCATATGAGTAGAAATAGTAAGCAACAAGATATTCCATATTTCAGTATTTTACATAATACTCATTTGAAAAAGAAAGTTAATGAAAATAAGTGGTGTGGGCGTGAGTTTATCAACGAAAATTATAGTATCCCTTACGGCTTCGCGACCGCTCTTAAAATTTAATAATAATCAATTAATTAATTTTTTCCATAAATTTTTTTTTACCAATCTATATGAACCAATGACCACCCTCACCAGACTATGTGAGAAGTTGAGAAACTCTCTATTGAAAATAAAAAAGAAACATTTTCTCTTACCGATGTTAAAAAGATAATTACTGACGAAATCCAAATGATTGAAAATGCACGGGCAGGCAAGCCAATGGATATTTTTCCATTCGGTAAGTATAAAGGTAAGAAAATTCAAGATGTTGCAACTATTGATAAGCCATATCTTGAATGGGTCATGAAACAGCCGTGGTTTGAAAAATTTACAGACATTAAAAGTGAAGTAAAAAAATATATTTGATAAAAAAAAATAATATAATAATATAAGATGACTGACCTGAACACCAAACAAGACTACTTGAATGAAATTGAAAAATGGAACCTTGACGGCGAAATAAAAAACCCGACAATTAAATGGACTAAGCCTGACATTGTATCTTTCTATGATCAATACAAGCCGAGGGACGACAACGTGAAAGTAGTTATTCCGTTGGAGGCTACATTAGAAAAAATGATGGAGGAACCAAGCATACCATTTAAGGAAACAGATCTTGTTGTGAGAGAGACTGTAATTACCGAAATAATGGCTAATGTAGGCGAAGAGATAGCGAATGCTACATGTACAGAAGATGGATGTATATTAAAGAAAGATGTTGTTCTTCAATATGGAAAATATGCACACACAAAAATTGAATATGTAGCCAAGATTGATAAACCATACCTTGAATGGTTAGTTCAACAGCAGTGGTGCCAAAATGTGGATGCCATAAAAAAATATCTTTGATATTTTGTTCTGACTTTGTCATCACAAAACATCGCCTTCCGTTTTATTTTATTTTTTTTTTCACTGTACCTTTCACGATGTTTGTTGAAGACGTAGTTTAAAACAAATATCACTTGTCTTCTATGAAGTTAGCGATAACATTGACATTTGAACCATTATTGGCAGTTCCGACGGATTTCTGTGTAAAAGTCAATACATCACTAGGAGACAGATATATATCATAATTTCTAAGATTTATTTGTTGAGTTGATTGAGAATTTACATATAGTTTAAAAATTGTTGTTCCGTTGGCAACGACACTCGCCTTTGTATCAGTATCTACAATTGAATACTTAGTATCAACATCTGCAAAACCCGCTCCAGTTAGTGTTCCATTCAATACCATTCTTACTACACACGCCTTACTATCTTCATTCGTAATACTTATCAAAGTGGGATAAACATTTGAATAATTTGTTAAATTAGCACCGCCCGCATCAAATGTTGCTTTATTCCTGATACTAATAATTGGGCTTTCAGTTGTGTTTGCTGCTTTACTTCCTGCAACTTCGTTTGTTATACTTGTGTTTATTGTATTACTTCCTTCAATAAATAATCCAACACTCGCTGTTTTAAGAGTTTGAATTCCGTTAGCAGCATCATTCCTCATTAGTGCGGTAAATGGTAAAGTAGTGTTTCTTAGACTTACACCTGTGTTGGCATTCGCATACTTAATAGTATGGACTAATTGAAATTCGCCTGTCGTAGGATTTTCAATAGAAAACCTTATAGCACCAAAGCCTAAATATTGAAATTGAATTTGGAATACATTTCCTTTACTCCAATCAATAACAGGCATATTTTTTCTTCGATTGCACGGGTCATCCCAGTTTGCTTGTTGAATATAAGTTGTTGCCCCTCCTTTGGCTTGTAGAATACTCATCCCGACATTAGTTTTATAAAAATAAAAACCATTTGAAAAATCACTTTCACCAATTCCTACACACGAATAATAGGATTTTGTGTCATCAGTTGTCCATATAGCAGTGAAGCGACCAACAACTCCCATACCAGTCCGATATTTTATTCTTCTTTTACTTGTTAGGATAGCATTCGCTGTGTTATCGGCTTGAGTTTTTAATTCAGCCATATTATCCAAAAATGACACAGACGATTTTGTTTCTGTTTTTGTCCATATCCTTGTATTAATAGTGTATGGAAAGATTTCCTGAACAACTGGAGTTAATTGTCCAACTAGTGTTTCTCCAAAAGCTGTTTTCATGTTATCAGTTTTAATGCCACCATCATATCCGACCCTGATGTTTATAAAATCTCCGTCTGGATTTTGTGCGATTAAATTTCTCTGGTGAGTTGCCATCTCTTATATATATATATATATAAAAACTTTTCTTTTTTATTTTTCTTTTTTCTTTTGAAACTTTTGTAAACGTTTCACCAAACCTTTTCGCTGAAAGATTTTCTAAATTTTTCTAAGTCTTAATAATTTCAATACCTCTTATAATTACATCTTGTTGAAGAATGGCAAAAGTGTAGTGATTGAGGATGTTTCCCGCAGTAGTAGAAACGAACTCATATCGTCGCTCAGTGTCAAGGCTCAGACCTGACTTTTCATAACCTTCAACATTCTTCTCGTGAAGTGGGCGGTTATTGTCCCAAGTATCTACGTGGAACCAGTTGTATTTATAGATATCGCTGTTTAGGATAGCACTTCCTTTCAACTTATCCTTCAAAATCATATAGTCTTCATTATCAGAAGTATCAATGTCAAATTGTTGCATTCTGCTACCATCAATAGTAGTATAATAAGTTCTAATTTTAGTGTCGTTTCTGTGGTCATTATCGAAAGAAGTAGAAGAACTTTCTGAATTATGAAAAGCGGATGTATAGATACGACGAATTCTTTCACCCTGTGCTCTGTTCATTTTTACTACAAAGTTCTGACTTTTACTTCCAAGGTTGTGCTTCCACGAGATAGGATATTCAATAGTAAATCTAAAACCTTCACCAGCGATTTTGCTTTGAACACCAAGGATGACATTTGGGTCTGTTTCAACCGCGAGAAACAAGTTCAAATTTGAAACAACAGCACCAGTAGCACCAATTGTAGTACCTTCAGCAATGTTAGTTGCACTGGTTCCAGCAAACATTGTCCTGCTAGTTCCTTCCCAAACAATCCGCATAACCATAATTTCATTAAAACCAAGTGTTTTATCAATTTCAAAAATAGTTCCAAAAATCATTCCCAAAGGTATCAATTTTAAAAATAATTTAACATTGATAACAGGTGTGTCATCAGCAGTATTGACAGCAGTAGCAGCACCCTGAATTGTTCCAACTTCAAAATACTTCGCCTCCTCGTAAGCGACATTAACAAATGAACCTCCTACTCCGTTAAAACTATCCAAAAGGTCATCATGACGACGAGCACTCATTAATGGGAGATTTACCAATGTCTTGACACTATTACCGACAGCGTTAATAGAGTTAATTATAGCACCACTCACATCTCCCGCATTAGTTGCAGTAATCTGAAGGTTTCCGAAAGTGGCTGCACCAGCAGCAACAGTAGCACCAGCGCCCGCGGGTTGAAAATGTCTTGAAGCAATATTCAAAGTAGAATCATTAAGCACATTACACTTCTGAAGCAGCGCACCGCTAGAAACACCTCCACCATGGTTCTCCAAAGACATATACTTATCATAACTGATTTCGGGTTTCCAAACCATCTTGGTATAATTTCCCACATGTTGAAGATTACACAGATACTGCCCACTTCGGCTTCGTAATTCAATACTCCTAATCATACTTAGACAATCCATGAAGATACGATTAGCATTGTTCTGTCCTGGGTTCCGTGGAGTGTAAGTAAATCGCAGCACACTACGGGCGAGGTTCAGCGGGCGGGTAGGGATTTCAAAGGTGCTTTCATTACCTCCCGCTGTGGTGAGAGTAATATTACCCGAGCCTTCACGACTTGTAAGTTTGTTTAATTCGTATTTTCCTTTTAGTAGTTCTTTTGGTTGATGGTCTAATTCCTGACCATATCCAACTTGAGACGGCATTTTTGTTTTGTTTTTGAAGTGGTGTAAATTAACATATTCACGAGAATATATTTATAGAAAAAATAATTAAATCAAAAATAATTATCTCGCCTTTAACAAATTGAAAAATGAATTGAATAAACTAAAATAACTAGTTTCACGATAAACCAACAAAGTCATAACGATACCTAAACCATTAAGATTTATTGCTTGGTCGTTTTCGTCCGTCAAGTAAAACCTAAATACATTATTTGAACTTGCTGATAATGTCTTCCCGTATTCGCTTCCAGAGCCGTCATAAATGACAGAACCGAAAGGAATTTCGTTGGCTGTGTATATTTCTTGAAGCACATGATTATCACCTTCATTCACCAAATCCGATTGAAGATACAAAGTTTTTGCACCAGTTAAAATAATTACATTCGGCGATTTAATAAAATCATTAGCAAAGAAATATGTTGAATTTCTATCAAACCCCATTACCTCGTGAATACGGGTATCACCATCAAATATAAACCGCGGTTGAATACCTCCGTTATTTGAAACACTGAATGTTAATTTGCCATCCTCCGCTTCCGTGTTTGTATTGCTGCTTGAGACTACATAAGTATAATCATTCGGACTTTCTGTCGTCAGTACCTCGGCCAGTTTATTTTTTAAGTTGTTCATTGTGTAGTTTCCCTCAGGTATCGTAATTAAAGCCTCATATCCGTCTTCGGATAATGTAAAAGTATTGTAAGGACTTGCCACAGAGTAATACGATTTCGACACATAAATATGAAGAATTTTACAGTGTGTGGGGGAATCTAGTGATTTTAAGTTTATTTCGTGTGTAAAGTCGCTGTCTGTTCCCGTTATTCTATTTTTACTATTTATGTAATAGATACCAGAACTTCTTCCTCCCTTATAGTCCATGATATATCATATGAATAATTTTTGGATATCTGATATATTATATTTTTTGTTATTTTTATAAACTTTTCTTTGTTATTCTGATAATATATTTTCCTTTTTTGAATCTGTCTATCTCTGTTATCAATATTCCATAATTTCTTATATTCTTTCAAATATTCCTTTTTTTTGCTCTGTATTGTCTATTATGTCGCATCATTTCTTCTTTATGTTCTTTTCTATATTCTCCGTCTGTGCGACCAGCTATTTGCTTATTTACACATTCTCTATGATTACGTATATATTCTCCTTCTTTTTTCAATAGACTTTCCTTATCATCGCAAGGATATTTTTCCAATAACTCAATATAAACATCTTCATACTTTAATATTTCAATTGCTTTACCTAACTTGCTTTTTCTCTCTTTATATTCCCACCTATGCTTAGCGAACCTCTGTGCTAATGTTTGAGTAGTTGAACCAATATAAATTTGGTTTATTTGGTGTGAGCGAAGAGTGTAAATTTTCCCTTGTCGGTAGTCTGGCATATTCTTTTATATTCTTTTATATTCTTTTATTTAATACATAATTCAGATGAATGTGTTAAAAGCATCACCATAACCATTCTGTGCTTTTAACTTTTCTGCTTCGTCTTCTTTTAAGTCTGTGTAGCCAGTAGCGAATTTAAATCCATTACCTTTCGCTCGCTCCATCAAAAATCTCATAGAATGAAATCCGCATATGTCCGAGGTGTTTGATTGGTTCTTAACTTGATTTACTTTCATAAGCAGGTACGTGCTTGGATGGCTTTTATCCATTAGCAGTTTCATTTGTTGTTGAAAGTCTTCTGTTGGCTCGTAAAGTGCTAATGGGTCATACACTTCAACACTCCTGTCTTTATCTAGACTTATCCATACGGCGATCCAATGAGACCCCGCTTGTTTGTGATTGTCCAAATTCATAATAAATCCGTATCGCTTTCTGCTTCCGGGCTTCAACTTGTAGATTTCATCACTGGCTATCGCTCCGAGATACCATCCATATTTTTTCATTATATCATCTATTTCATTAGTCATTAAGCCGCGACCCTCTCCAGTTTGTTCATCTGGCTGTTGCTCGTCTGTCTGTGGTTGCTCTGGTGTCTCCGCGATGAGTGGCTTTGCCACGATGTTCTGCTCCGCAGAACTTGTTCTCGGGGGTATGGTTGTCTCCTCTGTCTGTGGTTGCTCTGCCTGTGGTTGCTCTGGTTGCTGTGGTTGTGGCTCTAATGGCGGTGGTAGTTGTTGTGGCATTCCCTCGTCAATATTTAAATCCGTTGAAACTTGTTTATCCACATTTGGGTCTATTGTCATTTTGCTAGTTAGAGTTTTTACAAAATCATGTTTGTTCATTGTGTGTTTCCAATCTTTGCGGGCTAAATATTTTTTAATTATTTTTATTGAAAATACCTTATCAATTAATTCTTCTAATGTCTTCGCTCCATTCCCTTTTTGTTTATTAATACCCATATACTCTTCATATCTAGCATAATCCGCTACTTTTCTTTTTACGTTTTCCTTTTCATTTCCAACATCAATATTAAACCTTTTAATCATGTTGATTATCCACTTTGAAGTGTCTTTGTAATTTAATTTTTTATGTACATCACTATCTAGTCTCTTTTTTAAAGCCTGTGCTAACTCTTTTATAGTAATGTTTGGGTGATATGTTTTTGAAAATGCAGAGATTAAAAATTGATTAATTTGTAAATTTTCAAAATGCTTACCCTTTTCTTCTGCTTTCTTTTCTTCCTTTTCAAGTTTTTCTTTATATTCTTCTGCTAACTTTTTCTGTTTCTCTAAAGATGTCGCTGTGGCTATAGCCGTCTGAATATCTTGACTAGCTTTTTGTAAGTCTTTACGACTCATCTTTTTTATGAACTTATCTGTATATCCTGCTGATTTCAGTGTTTCAATATCTTTCTGCTTTTGCTTTTTTTCTTCCTCATATTGCTCTTTTGTTTTCAATGGTGCTTCATCTCCTAAATTAGGTAATGGCGGTGCTTGTGGTGGTGCTCCTAATGGCGGTGCTTGTGGCTGTCCCTGCTGCGGTGGCATAATATATTGATATTGTGATGGCTGTGGTAATGCTTGTATCCTATTTTTTCTGTCTTCTTCATATTTTACATCTTCTATGAGTTTTTGCTCCCTTCTTAGTTCTCTGTCTTTTTGTTCTTGTCGTTCCTTGATATCGGATAGTTCATTGCGGTGTATCCTTGCCAACTCATCACGCCTTTCCTTAGTATCTGCGTCTACGCGACGTTCTTGCCTCTTCTTCTCCTCTTCTAAATCCTCCCTTGCTTTCTTTTCTTTTTTCTCTATATCCTCAATACCCTCATACTTTTCCTTTCTGAGTTTGTTTAAGTGGTCATTAATGGCTGTTCTCGTATTCTGCTCAATCTCCGACAGGCTTTGAACTTTTCTTAAATCCTCCTTCTTTTCTTTTTTCTTTGCTTTTGGTCTGCTTAAGTATTTCATAAAAAGTTTAACGATTTGAAGTGTGCTCATATCATTTGTCTTTTTACCGAAATTAAGATAATATTTTTTACCCTTCTGGATAATATATGGCCTCCCGCTTTTATTCCTATAAACCCGCGGGGGTCTTACCTTAGGCTTCCTTGTTTTTTTGGTTTTAGCAACCATTTGATATTTTAGAATTGCGCTTCGTGCTACGCACTCTCGCTTATTCTAAACAATCGTTTTTTTATTTGGGAAAAAGTTAATCTGTTTTCGATGGTTATCAACAAACGGGAGTTGCGGTAGCAACGAGAGTGTAGTTGATAACTATCTTTTAAAATTTCAAGGCACCACGGCCAGATAGTTTTTTTCCATACCCAAGTTTGCAGCGGTAGTCCCGATACGAGACGCATATGGTACCCCGACATCACCAAGGGCATTCGCAGTCTTTGAAATAATCTTGTTATCACGAAGGAATTTATTTACTGCCAATGCTGTCTTACCAACACGAGCCCAGTTGATTTTACCGCCAGCCTGTCCCTTGCCTCCTTGCTTCTTCTTACGACCAGTCTTCTTTTTGCCTCCAGCCATTGTGCTTGAGTTAATTGTTCGTTTGCCGATTGTTGGAATGACTCCAACACGAGTTGTCTTCACTACCATTATAATAAGTAAAAAAATAATTATATAAAAATATTATAAAAATTTTAATGAGAAATTCTTCCGTAATTGATCATCAACACTTGAGACAGAAAGAAAATTAAATCTCTCCTTTGTTGCTTCGTGATACTTTTGAAGAAAATAATCAAAATCAAAAGATAAGTCTAAGTGTTTATACACGAGTTCCATGACGGACTCCGTCATTTTATCCTGAGACTGACCCGGAAAGATTAACAAATAATCTAACTG
>WBZZ01001174.1:42500-52500 GCA_019918135.1 Paulinella micropora | reverse complement strand
ACATACATACATACGTACATACATACATACATATATACATACATACATACATACTCCCCTTGGCCTCTGTTGCAACAAAACATACATACATACATACATACATATATACATGCATACATACATATATGCATGCATACATACAGACATACAGACATACATACATAAATACATAAATACATACATACATACATACATACATACATACATACATACTTTTTGTGAAATGTTTTCTTAATGATCTGTGTAACTATATAAAATAAAGACACATATGTATGTATGTTAGCAACTCATATGTATATATGTATGTATGTATGTATGTATGTATGTATGTGTGTGTGTGTGTGTGTGTATGTATGTATGTATGTATGTATGTATGTATGCACGTATGTATGTATGTATGTATGTATGTATACAGTGTGCTGCATACATACGTACTTGAGTTGCTTACTTACTTACTCACTCACTTACTTACTTACTTACTTACTTACTTACTTGCTTGCTTGCTTTTGTGTTTTTTCTTCTTGGGCTTGTATGTGGTCTTTTCGGGCGAAATGCTATCTATCTATCTATCTATCTATCTATCTATCTATCTATCTATCTATCTATCTATCTATCTATCTATCTATCTATCTATATCTATCTATCTATCTATCTATCTATCTATCTATCTATCTATCTATCTATCTATCTATCTATGTCCATCATGTACGTAAACACATATGATACATAAGGTCGGGTGAAAAATTTCGGCCACCTTACCTTCGGCCAGCCGTAAATACAGGGACTTTTTGGCTAAACTTTTATTTGTGGACAACAAATGCACCGTAATTACCGGCTGGCCGAAATTCTGCACAACTTTGAATAACAAATGTACCGTTATTACGGGATAATTTGTTCTGGCCGAAATTTTTCACTATTCCTTACTCACATCGCTATTGCTATTATTATTACTATTATCGTTATTATTATTATTATTATGGAGGGGTGCACAGTATGGCACCCCACGGGAAGAGGAGGTGGTTGGGCCTCTTCCCACTGGTTTCGAGGCTATGTCGTTGTGTTGGCTCCGAGGCTATGTTGTTGTGTTGGTTCCGAGGCTATGTTGTTGTGTTGGTTCCGAGGCTCTGTTGTTGTGTGGGTTCCGAGGCTATGTCGATGTGGGTTCCGAGGCTATGTTGTTGTGTTGGTTCCGAGGCCATGTCGTTGTGTTGTTTTTTATAAGACATACACCACGTGGGATCAAAGGGGTATTTACATTCCGCGATCTAGGGGTGGTGACGGGTTTCGAGGCGTCCCAGATACTTACCACAAAACGTCCTCATGCGCTGGCAGACCGCATGAAATGTCTGCTACCCCTGTGAGTACCTCCATGCGGGACCTACCCAGTCTCGTGGAGCTCTCACGCGGGGAAGATCAATCATTTGTAGTTGATTTCCTGCAAGGTACCCGACACTGTGCGGGTAGTAGGGACTTCCTTTTGGGGCCTTCTATGCAGGATGGTTAGAGTCACTCTTCCCTCCCCAACATACTCACTGTAGTCCCTGTTGGGTCGAGGGATGGAGGCGCATGGCCCTCGGGCTCAGCCATGACAGATCAATATATTATTATTATTATTATTATTATTATTATTATTATTATTTGGACACCGTGATAGCCCAGTGGTCAAGTTCTACCATCTGGGCCCTGTCGCCAGTTCGATTCCCGTCGGTGCCACCAGTATTTTCATTGAACATACCGGTCTATTTCTGGACCAGTATTTTCATTGAACATACCGGCCCGTCTGGAAGTGTTGGAACTGCCCTTGCGGGGGTGTCATTAGAGCTTATCGTCAATTCTTCGTACTCCCCTCACGGGTGAGACGATGGAGGCGCATGTGCAGAAATGCATCAGCCATTGACAGAGAAGCACTATTATTATTATTATTATTATTATTATTATTATTATTATTATTATTCAGCCCAATGGCCTCAAGGCGTTAAACTGTGACGCCAACTCATAACCCTTTGGTGGTAGATGCTGGGGAGGAGGGTCGTTGCGCGCGTAAAAGATCTTAAACTCCGCATATGCTGGTTGATAGCCCAGGACCCAGCAGACACCAGATTGTTATGGGTGGGGTTTCGAGGCAGCTCTAGCAACCGCGCTTGGTGTATGCACTTGCACATTCGGTGACGTCTTGCAAGAGGTTGTTGGGACTGCGGAATAACCTCGGCTTAGTGCAGTCTTGCCCTCAGGAGCTCCATCGGTGGCCCCGATCATCAGGCGAGAGACTGACACGGGGGGGTGGAGGACCTCGAACAAGGGTATTGGAGGCTTATGTCCGTTGAGGATATGCCATTAGCTGCATCAGTACGCCTCAGATATAGTATTATTATTATTATTATTATTATTATTATTATTATTATTATTATTATTATTATTATTATTATTATCATTATTATTATCATCATTATTATTATTATCATTGTGGACACCGTGATAGCCCAGTGGTCAAATTCTACCATCTGGGCCCTGTCGCCAGTTCGAATCCCGTCGGTGCCACCAGTATTTTCATTGAACATACCGCTCCGTCTGGACCAGTATTTTCATTGAACATACCGGTCCGTCTGGAAGTGTTGGAACTGCCCTTGCGGGGGTGTCATTAGAGCTTATCGTCAATTCTTCGTACTCCCCTCACGGGTGAGACGATGGAGGCGCATGTGCAGAAATGCATCAGCCATTGACAGAGAAGCACCACCACTATTATTATCATTATTATTATTATTATTATTATTATTATCATTGCTATTATGGACACCGTGATAGCCCAGTGGTCAAGTTCTACCATCTGGGCCCTGTCGCCAGTTCGATTCCCGTCGGTGCCACCAGTATTTTCATTGAACATACCGGTATTTTCATTGAACATACCGGTATTTTCATTGAACATACCGGCCCGTCTGGAAGTGTTGGAACTGCCCTTGCGGGGGTGTCATTAGAGCTTATCGTCAATTCTTCGTACTCCCCTCACGGGTGAGACGATGGAGGCGCATGTGCAGAATTGCATCAGCCATTGACAGAGAAGCACTATCATTGCTATTATTGTTATTGTTATTATTATTATTAGGGAGTACATAGGCCATCGGTCCTTTCCATGGGCTGATTGGTATAAAGCTCCTAGAGTAATGTTCTATGCCGTCACTTCCTTTATTCCACCGATTGGTGTGGAGACTTTCCTTATGGAATGGAGGACTGGATGCACATGGCCTTTTGGCTCAGCAATTGGCAGGAGATACACTATTATTATTATTATTATTATTATTTATGGACACCGTGATAGCCCAGTGGTCAAGTTCTACCATCTGGGCCCTGTCGCCAGTTCGATTCCCGTCGGTGCCACCAGTATTTTCATTGAACATACCGGCCCGTCTGGAAGTGTTGGAACTGCCCTTGCGGGGGTGTCATTAGAGCTTATCGTCAATTCTTCGTACTCCCCTCACGGGTGAGACGATGGAGGCGCATGTGCAGAAATGCATCAGCCATTGACAGAGAAGCACTATTATTATTATTATTATTATTATTATTATTATTATTATTATTATTCTGCCCTTGCGGGGGTGTCATTAGAGCCTATCGTCAATTCTTCGTACTCCCCTCACGGGTGAGACGATGGAGGCGCATGTGCAGAAATGCATCAGCCATTGACAGAGAAGCACTATCATTATTATTATTATTATTATTATTATTATTATTATTATTATTATTATTATTATCATTATACTATTACTATTATCATTATCATTATCATTATTATTATTACTATTACTTGCTAAACAGAGTTCCAGCCCAATGGCCTCAAGGCGTTAAACTGTGACGCCAACTCATAACCCTTTGGTGGTAGATGCTGGGGAGGAGGGTCGTTGCGCGCGTAAAAGATCTTAAACTCCGCATATGCTGGTTGATAGCCCAGGACCCAGCAGACACCAGATTGTTATGGGTGGGGTTTCGAGGCAGCTCTAGCAACCGCGCTTGGTGTATGCACTTGCACATTCGGTGACGTCTTGCAAGAGGTTGCTGGGACTGCGGAATAACCTCGGCTTAGTGCAGTCTTGCCCTCAGGAGCTCCATCGGTGGCCCCGATCATCAGGCGAGAGACTGACACGGGGGGGTGGACAACAAGGGTATTGGAGGCTTATGTCCGTTGAGGATATGCCATTAGCTGCATCAGTACGCCTCAGATATAGTATTATTATTATTATTATTAGTATTATTATTATTATTATTATTATTACTATTATTATTATTATTATTATTATCATTATTATTATTATTATTATCATTGTACTATTACTATTATTATTATCATTATCATTATTATTATTATTATTATTATGATTATTATTATTATTATTATTATTATTATTATTATTATTATTTGGACACCGTGATAGCCCAGTGGTCAAGTTCTACCATCTGGGCCCTGTCGCCAGTTCGATTCCCGTCGGTGCCACCAGTATTTTCATTGAACATACCGGTCTATTTCTGGACCAGTATTTTCATTGAACATACCGGCCCGTCTGGAAGTGTTGGAACTGCCCTTGCGGGGGTGTCATTAGAGCTTATCGTCAATTCTTCGTACTCCCCTCACGGGTGAGACGATGGAGGCGCATGTGCAGAAATGCATCAGCCATTGACAGAGAAGCACTATTATTATTATTATTACTATTATTATCATTATTATTACATTTTGTACATGGTTGCAACTCACAGAGTTTACTTACATTTTGTTTTTTTCTTCTTCTTGGGCTTGTGTGTGGTCGTTTTAGCGAAATTCTATGTAACTAATATATAAATATATATCACATATACACGTTTGTGCTGACTTTTTATGTTTCTTCTTCTTGGGCTTGTGTATGATCCTTAGCGAAATGCTATGTCAACAATCGATATAAATATATGTCACTTATGCATATGTGCAACAATAGATAAAAATATATATATCGCTTGTGTATATGTGTGCTTACTTTTTTTAATGTTTCTTCTTCATGGGCTTGTGTGTGGTCTTTTTAGCGAAATGCTATGTCAACAATCGATATAAATATATCTCACTTATGCATATTTGCAACAATAGATAAATATATATATATCGCTTGTGTATATGTGTGCTTACTTTTTTTATGTTTCTTCTTCATGGGCTTGTGTGTGGTCTTTTTAGCGAAATGCTATGTCAACAATCGATATAAATATATGTCACTTATGCATATTTTTGCAACAATAGATAAAAATATATATATCGCTTGTGTATATGTGTGCTTACTTTTTTAATGTTTCTTCTTCTTGGGCTTGTGTGTGGTCTTTTTAGCGAAATGCTATGTCAACAATCGATATTAAAAAAAATATGTCACTTATGCATATTTGTAACAATAGATAAAAATATATATATCGCTTATGCATATGTGTGCTTACTTTTTTTATGTTTCTTCTTCTTGGGCTTGTGTGTGGTCTTTTTAGCGAAATGCTATGTCAACAATCGATATGAATATATGTCACTTTAGCATATTTGCAACAATAGATATAAATATATATCTCATATGTGTGCTTACTTTTTTTATGTTTCTTCTTCTTGGGCTTGTGTGTGGTCTTTTTAGCGAAATGCTATGTCAACAATCGATTATATATATATATATATAATATATATATATATATATATACATATATATATATATGTCACTTATGCATATTTGCAACAATAGATATAACTATATATATCGCTTATGTATGTACTTGTGCTTACTTTTTATGTTTCTTCTTCTTGGGCTTGTGTGTGGTCTTTTTAGCGAAATGCTTGGGATCGAGCTGATTCAGATCACCCTACACGACAATAATAAGACTAACAATAACAATAATAATAACAATAATAATAATAATAATAATAATAATAATAATAATAATAATAATAATAATAATAGTGCTTAGTGCTTCTCTGTCAATGGCTGATGCAAATCTGCACATGCGCCTCCATCGTCTCACCCGTGAGGGGAGTACGAAGAATTGACGATAGGCTCTAATGACACCCCCGCACGGGCAGTTCCAACACTTCCAGACGGACCGGTATGTTCAATGAAAATACTGGTGGCACCGACGGGAATCGAACTGGCGACAGGGCCCAGATGGTAGAACTTGACCACTGGGCTATCACCGTGTCCATAATAATAATAATAATAATAATAATAATAATAATAATAATAATAATAATAATAATAATAATAATAATAGTGCTTCTCTGTCAATGGCTGATGCATTTCTGCACATGCGCCTCCATCGTCTCACTCGTGAGGGGAGTACGAAGAATTGACGATAGGCTCTAATGACACCCCCGCAAGGGCAGTTCCAACACTTCCAGACGGACCGGTATGTTCAATGAAAATACTGGTCCAGACGGATCGGTATGTTCAATGAAAATACTGGTGGCACCGACGGGAATCGAACTGGCGACAGGGCCCAGATGGTAGAACTTGATAATAATAATAATAATAATAATAATAATAATAATAATAATAATAATAATAATAATAATAATAATAATGATAATGATATGATAATGATGATGATGATAATAATAATAATAATAATAATAATAATAATAATAGTAATAGTATAATAAAAATAATAATAATAATAATAATAATAATAATAATGATAATAATAATGATAATAATAATGATAATAATAATAATAATAATAATAATATAATAATAATAATAATAATAATAATATAATAATAATAATAATAATAATAATAATAATAATAATAATAATAATAATAATGATAATGATAATAATAATAGTAATAGTATAATGATAATGATAATAATAATAATAATAATAATAATAATAATAATAATAATAATAAATAATAATATTATTAATAGTGTATCTCCTGCCAATTGCTGAGCCAAAAGGCCATGTGCATCCAGTCCTCCATTCCATAAGGAAAGTCTCCACACCAATCGGTGGAATAAAGGAAGTGACGGCATAGAACATTACTCTAGGAGCTTTATACCAATCAGCCCATGGAAAGGACCGATGGCCTATGTACTCCCTAAAAATATTATTAATAATAATATTAATAATAATAATAATAATAACAATAATAATAATAATAATAATAATAATAATAATAATAATAATATACTTCCTCTAAGGCATACTAATGCAGCTGATGGCACGATCCGTTTCCGGACATGAGCCTCCATGCCCTTGTTCGAGGTGCTCCATCCCCACCTAGTCAGTCTCTCGACTGATTATAGGGGCCACCGATGGAGCTCCTGAGGGCAAGACTACACTAAGCCGAGGTTATTCCGCAGTCCCAACAAACCTCTTGCAAAACGTTGCCGCATGTGCAAGTGCGTACACCAAGCATGGTTGCTAGAACTACCTCAAAACCCCACCCATAACAATTTGGTATCCGCTGGGTCCACGGGCTATCAACCGGCATAGCGGAGTTTAAGATCTTCGACAGGCGCCCAACGACCCTCCTCCCCAGCATCATCCACCAAATGGTTTTGAGTTGGCATCACAGTTTAACGCCGTAAGGCCATTGGGCTGAATAATAATAATAATAATAATAATAATAATAATAATAATAATAATAATAATAATAATAATAGTGCTTCTCTGTCAATGGCTGATGCAAATCTGCACATGCGCCTCCATCGTCTCACCCGTGAGGGGAGTACGAAGAATTGACGATAGGCTCTAATGACACCCCCGCACGGGCAGTTCCAACACTTCCAGACGGACCGGTATGTTTATAAAAAGAATAATAATAATAATAGTGCTTCTCTGTCAATGGCTGATGCATTTCTGCACATGCGCCTCCATCGTCTCACCCGTGAGGGGAGTACGAAGAATTGACGATAAGCTCTAATGACACCCCCGCAAGGGCAGTTCCAACACTTCCAGACGGGCCGGTATGTTCAATGAAAATACTGGTCCAGAAATAGACCGGTATGTTCAATGAAAATACTGGTGGCACCGACGGGAATCGAACTGGCGACAGGGCCCAGATGGTAGAACTTGACCACTGGGCTATCACGGTGTCCAAAATAATAATAATAATAATAATAATAATAATAATAATAATAATGATAATAGTAATAATAATAGCAACAGCGATAGCAATAGCATTAATAACGAAATTCTTGCGGTCATATTGACATTGTTATTGTTATTGCTATTGTTATTGTTGTTGTTATTGTTATTGCTATTGTCATTTGTGTGGTCTTTTTGGCGAAATGCTTGGGATCGAGCTGATTCAGATCACCCTACACGACAATAATAACACTAACAATAACAATAATAATGATAATAATAATAATAATAATAATAATAATAATAATAATGATAATGATAATGATAATGATAATGATAATAATAATAGTAATAGTATAATGATAATAATAATAATAATAAAAATAATAATAATAATAATAATAATAATAATAATAATAATGATAATAGTACTAATAATAGCAATAGCGATAGCAATCGCATTAATAACGAAATTCTTGCGGTCATATTGACATTGTTGTTGTTATTGCTATTGTTATTGTTGTTGTTATTGTTATTGCTATTGTCATTTGTGTGGTCTTTTGGCGACATGCTTGGGATCGAGCTGATTCAGATCACCCTACACGACAATAATAACACTAAAAATGACAAGAACAACAACAACAACAACAACAATAATAATAATAATACTATATCTGAGGCGTACTGATGCAGCTAATGGCATATCCTCAACGGACATAAGCCTCCAATACCCTTGTTCGAGGTCCTCCCCCCCCGTGTCAGTCTCTCGCCTGATGATCGGGGCCACCGATGGAGCTCCTGAGGGCAAGACTGCACTAAGCCGAGGTTATTCCGAAGTCCCAGCAACCTCTTGCAAGACGTCACCGAATGTGCAAAATGCATACACCAAGCGCGGTTGCTAGAGCTGCCTCGAAACCCCACCCATAACAATCTGGTGTCTGCTGGGTCCTGGGCTATCAACCAGCATATGCGGAGTTTAAGATCTTTTACGCGCGCAACGACCCTCCTTCCCAGCATCTACCACCAAAGGGTTATGAGTTGGCGTCACAGTTTAACGCCTTGAGGCCATTGGGCTGGAACTCTGTTTAGCAAGTGTGACTAGGTTTTTTCATCGGGATTTCCCTCAAATATGTCACAGTCAACACTCCAAGGCAGATTTACTATATAATAATAATAATAATAATAATAATAATAATAATAATAATAATAATAATAATATAATGATAGTGCTTCTCTGTCAATGGCTGATGCATTTCTGCACATGCGCCTCCATCGTCTCACCCGTGAGGGGAGTACGAAGAATTGACGATAGGCTCTAATGACACCCCCGCACGGGCAGTTCCGACACTTCCAGACGGACCGGTATGTTCAATGAAAATACTGGTGGCACACGGGAATCGAACTGGCGACAGGGCCCAGATGGTAGAACTTGACCACTGGGCTATCACGGTGTCCATAATAATGATAATAATAATGATAATAATAATAATGATAATAATAATAATAATAATGATAATACGGAATAACCTCGGCTTAGTGCAGTCTTGCCCTCAGGAGCTCCATCGGTGGCCCCGATCATCAGGCGAGAGACTGACACGGGGGGGTGGAGGACCTCGAACAAGGGTATTGGAGGCTTATGTCCGTTGAGGATATGCCATTAGCTGCATCAGTACGCCTCAGATATAGTAAATAATGATAATAATAATAATAATAATAATAATAATAATAATAATAATAATAATACTATATCTGAGGCGTACTGATGCAGCTAATGGCATATCCTCAACGGACATAAGCCTCCAATACCCTTGTTCGAGGTCCTCCACCCCCCCGTGTCAGTCTCTCGCCTGATGATCGGGGCCACCGATGGAGCTCCTGAGGGCAAGACTGCACTAAGCCGAGGTTATTCCGCAGTCCCAGCAACCTCTTGCAA